>JAPVRG010300595.1:0-10245 GCA_029783565.1 Rhagoletis cerasi
TGCGCATCTATGCAACTAAATAATTATTCAATTTCAGAATATGGAAGTCACTAGCAAAGTACCATGGCTGTGCTTAATAAATTCCTACAGTTATGGGAAGAGAAAAATGGTGGGCACGTTCCGAAATTTCAGCCATAACGGCCGATGGGGAAAACTACGAAGAAGCTATAAAAAGAATACAGCTTTTAGTGGTGGTAAAGTGTCTGCTTCAATCAAAGCAATTTTTGAGGACAATGCGTGCATAAAATTGAACTACGAGCTCGGACTGCCTGAAGACACACTTAGCGAGAAGGCGGTACGCCTATTTTGTCGGTAGTACAATCGGAAGTACAATAATGCAGTCGATGTGTTGAATCGGAAGTTGTACCTCCGATTAGTGTTAACCAGACATTGAACAAACGGCCCTTAATGTGCCTTGGATAAAATGATAAATTTATCATTTTGATACATGAGCTCTCAAACTTTGTATGGAAATCAAACGATTTTGGTGCATAAATGTATAAATTTCATCAAAGTTCAACCCTGACAGATTGCCAGCGGCCACTTTTGCTACGAACACATAAAAAGCAAATGAACACAATAGACGAGGTAGGAATGAAACGTAACTAGCCATATAAGTTAAATAATAAACATAGAAATTTATCAATCGCATATTTTTATATGTTTACACGCCCCTGGGGAAATAATTGTGTAAACTTTATCAATCAGTTGTCATTCTTTTGCATTTTGGTTTAGTGTTCTGAAATACGAACGATTACATTTCATTTTGCAAAAATTATGCAGATATAATTAATCTTACCTCTTCCATTGTTTGATTTCATTTGATTTCATTTCATTTGATTTCAAAATCTTACATTTCCATTATAATCTGGATAAATTTATAAGTTTACCAAATTTATAAGGCATTTATACGTTTAGATGTACGCAAAATCCCACGCCACCTTATATGGTGCGAAAATCCCGAATTACGGGAAATTCGCGCGCTGGCAACACTGCTCCCGATACCGATATAAATCAACCGATATACAGACCAATGATATTGATATATTTAATGTCATAGCAGTATCGCGCATCTCTAGCATTATTGTTTATTTGCATTGTCAATTGCATCCTTTTATTATATTTTCGACAAAATAATTTGCCGACAAAAATTATTGCAATGGAAAAAGCAGAAGCGGTAGATCCTTCGGCTGCCTTAGCTGATAAAATTGCTATGAAAAATGCCAGTACTAATTCACTGGATACTGCCGATTCAAAATCCAGTTCAATTGGCTCTAAGCAAGGCGTTGACGTAGGAGCAGCACGCGACACGCCCTTTGCTTATCTCGATGGTGAGGAAGACCAGGACCAAAAGAATGATGTCACTTACGTATGCCCATTTCGTGGCCCGGCCTTCGGCGCTTTAACTATAACCAATTATCGACTTTATTTCCGTTCATTACCATTGCGCGATCACGAACCGCCTGTTGTTGTCGATGTGCCATTGGGCGTCATAGCTCGAGTTGAAAAAATTGGCGGTGCAACTTCTCGGGGGGAAAACTCTTATGGCATTGAGATATTCTGCAAGGATATGCGCAATCTGCGTTTTGCACACAAACAACAAAACCACTCTCGGCGAACTGTTTTTGAAAAGTTGCAATCATATGCATTTCCGCTCTCTTTTAGTGGGCGGCTTTTTGCATTCGCCCATGCAGCAGCGTCCGGACCGGCTCCACCTGCAGCTGAAAATGGTTGGGCTGTCTATGAACCATTAGCTGAACTACGCCGACTAGGAGTTCCAAATGATATGTGGCGAATAACTAAGTTAAATGAAGCTTATAGTGTTTGTGATAGCTATCCGGTTGTTTGGGCTGTCCCAAAAGCGGCATCTGATGAATTTTTGCGACGTGTAGCCCAATTTCGATCTCGTTGTCGTTTACCTGTACTTTCTTGGATACACCCACGCTCTCAAGCGACTATAACAAGATGCTCACAGCCATTAGTTGGCGTGGGAGGCAAGCGAAGCGCCGATGACGAACTCTATCTTAGTTATATAATGGAAGCAAATGTGCAATCAGATAAGTTGGCGATAATAGATGCACGCCCTAGTGCCAATGCTATAGCTAACAAAGCTAAAGGAGGTGGGTACGAGTCTGAGGAAGCGTATAAAAATGTAGAGATCCACTTTCTCGATATTCACAACATCCATGTTATGCGCGAAAGTTTGCGAAAAGTGAAAGAGGCATGTTATCCGACAATCGATGACTCAAAATGGCTTTCTGCAATTGACGGCACATTGTGGCTGAAGCATATAAAGTGCATAATGGCTGGTGCTGTACGTATTGTAGATAAAGTAGAGACAATGAGCACTTCTGTAGTTGTGCATTGCTCAGATGGTTGGGATAGAACTGCACAATTGACTGCATTATCTATGTTACTGCTCGATCCGTATTACCGCACATTACGCGGATTTGAGGTCCTAATTGAAAAAGAGTGGTTGTCTTTCGGACATAAATTCCAACAACGAATTGGTCATGGCGATAATCGACACTCAGATGCGGACCGCTCTCCGGTTTTCTTACAATTCATCGATTGTGTTTGGCAAGTCGGCCAACAATTTCCTAACGCATTCGAATTTAATGAACATTTTTTAATAACAATAATAGACCATCTATATTCCTGCCGCTTTGGCACTTTCTTATGTAACACGGAGGCTGAGCGAGTTGCAGAAGGTGAGTAAGATGAACAAATATTATGTTCTTTAGAAATTTCTGATGATAGTCCAAGCGCCAGAGGTCTTCTGGTGGAACTACATATGTCGGACTATTCACTTTTTTATAGGATTATGCTGTCGAATCAAGTTGAAAATATAATTAAACGATTCTCATATAAAAATTTAGTAGAACCGTTGTTTTCTTCATGATCCAATGATCGGAACTAAACCAAATTGGTTTGCACCACCCTTGAAATACCACCTTTCCGATAAAAACGGTTCACGCTGTCCAAAGGTAGGGTAATGTTTAGTTATTTGTACAATGATTTTGGTGCCTCCTAATAGAAAGGATATGGATCAAACTTTACGAAAAGCCACTCTTCCCCCCTCTAACCATACCACAGACCCCTGGGGAACCATTTGAAAATGAGGAAAAATTACCATTTAGAAATGCAAACTGAGCAGCTTGTACTGAAATATATCCCAACTATAACTAACCGAAACCATTGCAGATTTGAGTGGCAGAACTTCTTTCCGCGTGGGCGGCCTTCGGCCGCGCTTTAGGATTATAACCCTTACCAAATAGAATTCTCCTTTTGATGTGCACCAACTGGGGCTACCGCCCCACTGATTTAGCCTTGGGAAAGGATGAGGTAACTACAATTCTCCTTTCTGTGTGGTAAAACTGGGGCTGCCGCCCCAATGATGTACCCGAGTATAAAACATTTATTGTAATCAATAGTGATAACTATTTTAATTTTCACTGTATATTCCAAAAAAATTCATTTTTCAAACCAAATTTATTAATAAATTACTGGCCGAAAATTATAAAATTTGGTATTAAAATAAAGTCTAGACTCTTGACTACAAGTGTGTGTAAAAATTGTTTGTATCGGGTAACCCATTTGGACACAATAACCTGAAATCGTTGTACAAATAACTAAACAATAGCTCAAAGTTATACGGTAATAAACAAAAAAATTATCCGACGAATTGATAACCTCCTCCTTTTTTCGAAATCTGTTAAAAATATGCAGAGCATCCTTTGTTAGAAAATGCATTTTATGGGTTTTTAATTATCTCGAGCATGGTAACCTCTATCGAAATCTTTTTTGCATTTTCTTTGTCCTAAAATTCTCCATCAAAAGTGTTTTGGCAGTTTCCGTGCAAGTATTTTCCAGCCGAACACAAAGAAAAAGCTATACTGTGGAAAAACCCAGCAAACATTTGGAGTCATAAATGAGTCTTGAAGGAGTCCTATTTCGGAGCCTTTACGGAGCTCATTTAAGAGTCCGAAATGAAGGTGCTTCCCTTCCTCCGAAGGTCGACTTATATGAGCAGAAATTCATACATCCAATGAGCCTCAATATGAGTCTTATTGCACTTATTGGCCTCATAAATACCTACTTTCGGACTCTTTTTTTTTAGGTTCTCTTTCGACTCTTATTGGTCTCCTCTAAAACTAATTTTAGAGTCATATTTAAAGTTTTTTTGGCCAATATACTTCGACCATTTTTTTGCAAAAATTTCGTTCAAATAACTTTTCACATATTTTTATTATCTATTGTACTCATATTTATATTGCATACATACATTAGAACTTGCATTTAAAAGTAGCAGCTGCAGCTAAATATTGTTTATTTTCTTTTTTAATTATTTTCAATATCGTATAAAAAAGTTTTGATATACATAAATTTCGAGTCTAAATTGTTTTTATATTGGCCCAAAGTGCTGGCTCATAATTTGGATCATTTAGTACTCCAAAAATATTCATATAAGAACCACACATTTTTTTGTTTTTTGAAACTCATATTTCTTACCTATGTAGGACCAGAGTTGGGCAAAATTTATTCGAATGACGAATGGCAAATAAATAAATTGTTTTCGTTATTCGTAAATAATAAATAATTTGGTTTATTCAAAGCAAAATTAATCGAATGAATAAATTATTTTATTCGTTATTCGAATAATAAATGAAAAAAAGGTAACATTCGTGATAAAATCGAAAGTTATTTGCTTTCAAGTAGCTACAATAACAGTAAGGTACATTATTATTTCTTCAAGCAGTTAATATTTGTTTGCATGACTACTCTCTTTTCAAGCATATTATCAGACAGTTTGCTTATCTTTGGAAGGTTTATCATGGTGGCATAAGGAAAAACTAATTCTACCGATGCGGATGAAAGCAATGGTGTATTATATTTTTGGAATATTGTTTCGATTTCGGGGAATTTATCTAAAACTTTGAAAGTAAGATCTTGTTCGCAAGAATGATAGAATACAAGATTGCGCAGTCCCGGCGCTGATGACATTTTTCAAGTAAAAGCAAACAATCAAAAGTGAAGCCGAATAGGAGGTGAAAGAAGACTGTGAAAACAGCTGCCATTTTTAACATTAAATTTTTTCGATAAGAAACGTGGTTTAATTGTACTAAATTGTAAAAGTATGTGATTTATGAAGGGAATAAATACGGAAAATGTAAAAAAACTGTAATTTACATGAAAGTATTAGTGATTTTCAGTGCGTCTAAAGTGTTTGCTTACAATCTGAGACTCTGTTTAATTTTACTTGAGAATTGTCAAAATCGGCAAAACCAAAGTAGCGGTTTGCGGATCGTGTATTCTTCATGATATTCTGTAACGGCTTCATGGCCATGTTTTCTCTTTAAATGGCTCAAAATTTGACGACGAGTTTGGGGATCCTTTAATGTTTATAAAATCAGGCTCACACATGACAAATTTAAAAAATTCGCCATCCCGCAAAGTCAGTGTCATTTTTACACAATTTACATTCCCCGACACATTGACAACACTTTCGCTAGAACCCGGAAAATTGTTGGAGCTAATTTGATTTGACTGAGAATTATCAGTGTCCGTAGCCCCTATCTCTAACTCCATAACTTCCTTAAAAGGATCACTCATTTGTAAAATATAAAACACCGCAATATATGTATGTATACCAGTAATTTTACTAACCGCCCCAGTAAACAGAATTCAACTAACTACAAATTAAGGACAATAGAAACGAAATTAAATCGTTGCTCAATGTATTATAAATGAGTTTTTATTCATTATTTAAAATAACGAATAAAGTCACGAATAAAATCACGAATAAATTATTCGCAAGCAATTTATTCACGAATATTTCATTCGTGAATGAGTTATTTGCGAATAATTATATTACGGATAAAATTTTATTCGAATAATTATCTTCTTTATTGGCGCTGTAACCGCCTAAGCGATTTTGGCCGCAATAATAATTATCTAAATAACAATTTATTCGAATGATGCCCAACTCTGTGTAGGACTCCTTTCGGACTCATATATTATGAACGCTCGGAATATGTTTGCGGGGAAGCGATGCTAGCATTGAAGTATCACATTTACAAAATAACTATTAAGACACTTTTTATATTTTTTTCGAGTCTCAATATGGCTTCTCGGCCATGCGTGCGCGTGGTCGTAGTAAATTGAATTAAGGCAAACAAATGAGTGAAAAACAAAGAAAAATTGATTAAATTAACCAGATATATTTAAATGAAATACATCTGTAGCTATTGGCTATACATCAAAAATTAGAAAGAATAACCTGGCGTTTTAAGAAGCGCAATTAGCTACCTTGCCATTAATCGTAACAGTACTCTGTAGGTACAGTTAAAGTTTGATTAACTTAACAACTTAACGTAACTTAGAAGCAGTCACTTAAAAATTCTCTTAAATGGATGTCGCTTACATTTGGACAGGCGAAACGAAACGTAACTTAACAGCGTCGAAGTCTGTTTCAATTGGATTGTTGTTAAGATAAGCTACGTTACGTTAAGTTAAGTTGCCATAATCAGGCCTTTACTCGTAACCCAAAAAAAAAATTATATTTTCAAAATCTCATGTTAACTGGTAATAGAATCCGATAAAAAAAAGTTGGATGGTCCGATGTAGTTCCTCCATCCACTGATTTTTAGTGTCTGACGCTTCAACTATGAGGTTTCAATCGCAATTTATACCCAAGGATTTTGAATCCATTAACATTAAAACTACATATATACATATTTGAATTTTGCAGATCTGAAACATAAGACCGTTTCACTTTGGACATACATTAACAGCTCGTTGAATCAGTATCTTAATCCGTTGGCTTTCTCACATGGAGCTCAAACAGTTTTGCGGCCCATAGCCAGCATGCGATACGTGAAATTATGGAAAGGCCTCTATTGTCGGTGGAATCCTAGCATACGTCCACAGAATCGTATATACCATCGCACACGTGAATTGCTCGCCCTACAGGATCAGCTTATAAAGCAGGTTAGCGACTTACGCATGAAGACCAATTCACGTCAATCAGCACAAACGTCGACACGGCTAGCATCGCCAATGCATTAAAGCTCTATTTAACAGCATTTCAAAAGTATTCGTGTTATACAATGCATAAAAAATGTAATATATCCATGTCTTTTATACACGTTATCATAACATTAAAATTATAAAGTCTAAAATTTCGAATGGTCGATATTGAAAATAAATGAACGCTTATGTATTTCGAATAACACTCAGAAGCCGGTTTACATTCAAATCAATGAGGGGCTCAGCAAAAAATTGCAGAAAACCGAAAGCTTCCAATACCTATTACACTAGTTTACACGAAAAATTAACCTTTGTAAAAAAGTATTTTCTATGCTCACTTTGGGTCGCTGAATATGAAAACAAACCCTAATTTTTTTTTCAAAGAAGCGTTTTCGAGATTTTTTCGAAAAACGTGTTTTTGGTACCCTTCCCAGTTATTTGCCAATATCTTTTGAAAAGATCATCTAATCGACGCGGGCAACCTATCGTTCAAAAGGTATTGATGCGCGATGTGATTTTGTGAAAAATATGAAGTTAGAATTTTTACTCAGTGCTCCATAACATATACATTTCTTATCCGATTTAGATGATCTTAGACTCAAAATTTACTGCAATGATTTATCTTTTACTCAAATTAAAAAAAAAAAATTAAAAAAAATTTTTGTAATTAAAAATAAGCATCTAAAAATATGTAATTTTCAAAAATGAATGAAAATTCCACTTTTTTCGATTTTGGTCGCTAGTAACAGTAATAATTTTTATTTAAATCTGCACAAGCTATATATTTTTCAAAGTTCGTATCAATACCTTTCGAACGGTAGGTTGCTCGCGTCGATTAGATTAGTTTTTCAAAGGATATTGACAAATAACTGCGAAAGGTACCAAAAAACAAGTTTTTCGAAAAAATTTCGAAAACGCTTCTTTGAAAAAAAGAATGGATTGTGTTTTAGTGTTCAGCGACCCCAAATTAGCTTAGAAAACATTTTTTTCTTAGGTTAACTCAATTACGTAAAAATTTGTCCACTAGTGTTATTCAACTGTTTTATTATGTGGCCACCAAAACATTGCTTTGAGAGGAAAAACGGACTCGGGCTCCCTAAGCGATGGCCATGGAGGCCATCAAGGAAATTTCCGGGCTATATTACGATTGTTGAGCCTTAACAGTAATGACTTAGCAACTAGCTTGACAACACCTGCGCAGAGTGCCACATATTTAAGCCCACAAATCCAAAACGAAAGATCGGCCTCAATTATGTGGGATTTTTTATTAGACAAAAGTCGTATACTACTATGCAATAGTAAAAAATTATAATACTGATCGCTACAATCTTTTAAAACGAATATTCCTGTATATAATAAAACCTGCCTAAACTCAGTCGACTTCCAATTATGAATTTCTTCTAAACTTCTAGACACGCGTACAAACTCTGATGGGACATACTTAGAGATAAAATCGAGCTTCTTGTTTGTAATAGTACGATTTGATAATAAGTTTAAGTAGTTTCTTAGTTACCCCTAAGTCGACTAAGTGCATACTATCTAGGGGAAACTGCGATACCATTCCGAACCCTGATTCCTCTAGAATGCTTTTTTTGCTTTAAAATTGTCTAGGTGATGAGGGGGATTTCATTGTAATTCAAAAGATGCATCTGATCTTAGAGTGCCGATTTTTTTCTGAAAACAAATCCTATTATTTTTGTAAACACCCTCCTGGCAACATTTGGGGCAACCGCTTTTTCCATTGTGTGATATAACTCCTGTCACATACGCCCTAGCTGGGGATTCACAAACAAACAGACGGATATTAAATCGTAATAAATTTTGTTTAAACCGTTTTGTTTAACGCCGTTTTCTCTAAGCACCTTTACTTCCGCACAAAACTCTGACATAAAAATATCTATATTATTTGGTTTTTTGAATCCTGAAAAGCACGCGATCATAAAGGGATTGACTTTAGGAAAGCCTACTATTGAACCCAGAATAGGCCATAAAACCCTGTTTGAACTTTTATAAAGTTTTAGTCCATCAATACCTACATCTATAGAAACTTCACTTTGTCCGTCTAAGTAATTAAGAGAGTTCGAAAGGAAAAATTTTTGAATCCCTAAATATAAAAATTCCCCACCCGAAATTTCTGAAATATTTATCTTCTCTTTGCTGGTGTTTAATAGGGTTTTCGCTGACAGGGGTAAATCATTGACTCCTATTCTACGCAACGTTTTCAATAAATCCTCTAAATAGTGTTGAGAAATATTACTCCTAACAGCCCATGACTTAATTTCTTCACATTTTGTCTTTGCGTCAATATTTTCGTCAAGGAAACTTAAAACTGAAGAAGTGGACGCTTCGGGCTCTGTATCTAAACTATCCGTGGCCAAAAAATCACTAATCTCACTTGCATTATCTACTGGTGAAGCTAAATGATCGGGTCCACTTGGAGATATACGTGGAATACTTTTCACAAAAGCACTCGAATTTTGTCTACTTTCACTACCCGCACATTCCACTTCAAGCAATCTTTTATAATTTTTAACGTTGGACTCAAATGTCCTTTTTTCTTTATAAAGACAATTTTGAAAATGTCTTTTCATATTTTATACTAATCTTATCACGCTTCTTAAGAACAATTGTTATATTTGATTATAATTTTAATAGTCGTTCGAATTCCACGTCTGCACGCTAGTATAATTCCTTTTATTTTAAGCATTCCCGCTTTTCTTCGAACTCTCAAACTGTCAATAAAAAATGTATCTCTGTAGAATGTATTAGTTGTTTCACTCTCGCATACGCATTTGCACTATTGTAACAATGAGAGCTTTATGGTCTCTTTTTAGCCAACGCAAAAATATTAGAAATATTTGCAAATGTGTTAGTAACAAAAATGTCTATATATTAGTTTCCATCATACAATTCTTGTAGGGAAGAAATCTATGCATTTATATATGAGTGTACTTAAACGCCCCGGGCACGTTCAAATTTCTTGGCAGAATTTTTGTGTTCGTGATGCCGAAGACGGTCCTCGTGTCACACGTACTTGTTGTCGGCTCTTGTTGATGAAAATCAAAAATTTTTGATTTTTCTGCGTTGACGCTCGTTTTGTTGAGCGTGCCGCGTTTGTTTGACAAACTGTAGTGTTTTAGTTTTGTGTTGATATTCAAAATGAGCAAGTGCGCGGACGAAAAAGAATTTATATTGAAATTTATTGAAGTTTATCAA
>JAPVRG010300601.1:0-11873 GCA_029783565.1 Rhagoletis cerasi
CGTGCGGACGGACGGACGGACAGACAGACATGGCTTAATCGATTTCTCTTTTCATTCTGAGCATTTTGGTATATTTATGTCTATATCGTTCTCGATTCTTTTAGGCTGTTACAAACAACCGTTATGTGAACAAAGTTATAATACCCTTGTGCACACAGTGCGCTCGGGTATAAAAATTTACGCCATCTGCGATCCAAACCGGGGTACCCAGGTTTGCTAAGCGAATAGTCTCTCTAAATGCCAACGCCGCACATAAAATTTTATTGACTAAGTGCGTACATACGTATGTATCATTAAATCTTTAATTATACCCGTTAGAGATGAGTCGGGGACTAATTGATCTCCAATTATACCCGTATGAGACTAGTTGCGCCTAATTAATGCCCAATTGTACCCGATTGAGACTAATCGCGAAATACTCTCTTTAGAGATTACTCCCACAATTTTTTCAGGGTACGCACGAAAACAAAAAATGAGTAAATAAGTAATATTTGCTAAATATTTTTGAAACTAAAAATTGTAATACATTTTATTATTATTACGCGTTGAATGTTTCAATACACTAGCCGTCAAGAAGTTTTGTATGTGAAACGAGAATAATATAACACTAAAAATTTATATATGTACATATATAGATGAATAAAACATAAAATAGCGCGTTAGTACGTACATACATATGTGCCAGTAATGCACCCATCAAGGCAACCGCGACAATCACTACAACAATACTTCAAAAAAATATAAATGTAATTACATATGTATATTAGGGTGTACCAGAACGTAAAGCCATTTTTTTCGAAATTCGATATGCATATTTTCAATTCTCCTTTTGGTCCAAATAACGTACACGTGTAAATTGATATTTTAATTTAAAATAACCGATTTTTTTATTCATTTTCGAGGATGATCAAAATCAAAGTGTATTAAACAAAGTGAAATCAATATAAGATATATTTAATTTCGATACGCTATTTGTCATTTCATTAACCCATTTGCAGTAGCAACATTATAAATGTATTTCACATTTCTTCTTCTTCTTCTTGTTTGGCGCTGTAACCGCCTAAGCGATTTTGGCCGAGTCCAACAAAGCACGCTAGTTGTTTCGCTTCTTTGCCAACTGACGCCAATAGGAATTGCCAAGTGAAGCCAAGTCTTTCTCCACCTGATCTTTCCATCACAGAGGAGGCCTCCCTCTTCCTCTGCTACCACCAGCGGGCTTCGAGTCGAATACTTTCAGGGCTGACCAAGCCAGCGGAGCCGCTGTATTTTAATTCGCTGCACTACGTCCATGTCTCACTTAGCCTTAGTTTTCGTCTTCCAGATCTATGTAGCGTTTTTCAAGCTGAACTAACAGCAGTAAACGAAGCTGCAAGATGGCTGATCGATTCTCTTATCAGTCACAGGCGGGAGCAATATTTTATGATAGCCAAGCGGCTATTTGAGCGCTTAATTGTGACAAATCTACTTCGAAGATTGTTATGGAATGTAGACGTACTCTTAATGAACTGGCAAGACGTTACGTCACCAATGTTGTATGGGTGGCAGGCCACAGAGACATACCGGGAAACTGTGCTGCAGATTAATTAGCTAGGGAAGGAACTTTGCTATCTGCAATCAGTACAGCCCGTAATGCGGGCATTCCGCTATCTTCTTGCAAACTGTGGCTGGTCTTTAGAGCCTTCTTGCAGGATAGCAAGACATATCTCGCCTGCGCTAGACAAGCGTAGATCTCGCCCTCTCCTTCGCTTGGAGCGTCCACTGCTCCGACATGTTATTGGAGTTCTCACCGGGCATTGCCTGATGAGAACCCATGCTGCTAGAATGGGTCTGCAGTCAAACGACTTCTGTCGTAGCTGCCGTGATGAGGAGGACATCGAAAGCGTGTAACACTATCTATGCCACTGCCCCGCTCTGGCGAGGGCCCGTCGGTGCTCGTTCCTCCATTATTCCTCCATTATATTTTGAATGTCTGGCTGAACTGGATTCCGCCAGTATCTATGACTTTGTGCGCTTCATCAGGGCTTCGAAGTGGTTCCATTTCTAAGGTAAGAGGAGGGACATATGGAGTCTCTAATTTGACATCACAACGGGTCCATGGTGGCCTAAGTGTGCCCTTTTCCTGAGGGATGAGGGCAGCCGAGATAACCTAACCTAACCTATGTCCATGTCGTCTGCGGTACTCGCCGTCGCCAACGCGTTAAGGCCCATAAATCTTCCGTAGAATCTTTCTCTCGAATACTCCAAGGGCCGCCTCATCGTATCCTGTCATTGTCCATGCTTCTGTGCCATAAACCGGCACGAGCATGATGAGCGACTTATAGAGCGTGGTTTTCGTACGACGAGAGAGGACTTTACTTCTGAATTGCCTACTCGGCCTAAAGTAGCACTTGTTGGCAAGAATGATTCTTCGTTGGATTTCAAGGCTGACATTATTATCGGTGTTAATGCTGGTTCTCTGGAAGTTCTCTATGGTTTCGAAATTATAACTGTCAACAATGAGGTAGGTGCCGAGGCGCGAATGCGCTGACTGATTTTTTGATGACAGGAGATGCTTCGTCTTGTTCTCGTTTACCACCAGACCCATTCGATTTGCTTCCTTATCTAACTTAGAAAAGACAGAACATACTTCCGATGATATCGATGTCATCAGCATACGCCAAAAAATCGCGAGCTCTTGTAGTAAATTGTTCCAGAGCGGTTAAGTTCCGAAGCTCTTATTATCTTCTCCAGCATCAGATTTAAGAAATCACACGACAGGGAATCGCCCTGTGTGAAACGTCGTTTGGTATCAAATGGCTCGGAGAGGTTCTTCCCAATCCTGACGAAGCTGGTAGTATTGCTGAACGTCATTTTACACAGCCGTATTAGTTTCGCGCGGATACGAAATTCAGACATCGCAGCCATTTTCGTCCTCTTTCATTTGATACCATACTTGTTTAATTTGGATACGCGGTTTTGTTTATTATCCGGAAAGGACTTTTATTCCGGACTTTAAAAATATTTGGCCAAGTTTGACTGTTAAAAAAATAACTGTTATTTTCGGTCCCTGCGAAAAACTATACACTATTAGCATGCCAAATACAACTCAAATTGAACAGCTTGCAACAACAAAAACTAATCACAAATACAAACATTTCGGCACGGCGATTGCAACCATAATTTTCTACCAATTTTGAAACCATAAAACCTTTCGTCTTCATTTTATACCTCAGTTATTCATTACGAAACCAACCGGACGGACGGAATTACTTATATTACTAAAAACATATTGTTGATTTGGGCTAATTGCATCTCTCCTTTGCAAAATTACTCCAGTTATGTTAGCTTAGGCCTGAGGAGGCCGATTGTGATACCATTGAGTTGGCTAAGTGTTGGTTCCGACCGTTTACCTAGAAATATAACCAATTTATTCTAATGAAGTGCTGTAATTTGTAGATAAAGACAATGGAGAGGTAGGGCCCGTTAAGAGGTTAATATGCGAATATTTCGCACTACGAAGAAGGCGCTTCAAATTTCTGCGGAACCATTCTTTCGAGGTCCCGGGCAGCTTAGGCTTCGACTCACTTTAAGGTATGTTCCATCTGGATTCGTCAAAGAATCGAGAGCACCCTCTCGATCGAATTTGGCAAATAATAATCTGAGACACCCTAATGTATGTACATCATATGTATATGTATGTACATAAGTATATAACAAAAAGCAATCGTCAGGCGACGGGCGTTCTTATCCGCAATTTAATTTTTAATTTTTTTGTTCAATTTTTTTTTAATTGCTATTTTGCCTTTGTAGTATGTAAATATGTATATTTTTCACTCCGACAGCGCACGCTGCTTCCATTTACAAGTGGCTGGAGCTGAGCAACGCGTCACCGCTCGCACTTAGAAATCGCAGCCAGTTTACGCGCCGCTGCCAGTCGCGAATGGCGAGAATTTCTAAATGTTTGTTGTAAAATGTACAAAATATTGAAATAGTTTTGTGTTTTCTCTGCGTGAATTGAGTAGTTAAATTCGCAATTCCACTAGCCAACCAATTGGCGCTTTATTCGTGTTTACCGAAAAATATAATGGCAATAAATAAATAAGTAAATAAAAATCTGTCGAGCGGTAAAAAGAAAGTGAATGCATGAAATGTTAAAAAAATCTTATTGAAAATTTTAGTACCGTCATTTACCAAGTAAAAAAGTGATAAATCATTGGAAAAAATGTCAACTACGCATGCTGCAACAGTGCTCTTCTTCTTCCTCAGTCTTTTAAGTTTTGAATTCGCCTCACCTTGGCTGAATTTTAACAGTTATGCATCCAAGAAACGTACCGATCTCAAGAAACGATGTCCGAGTGTGAGTCTAATTTTACTTCTTATCCATTTGGATGCATTATCGGTTTTTGCGTGTGTAGGTGCATAGTTGTAGTGAGTGCCTTTTTATGTTAAGCGGAAATTGTGCTGCGAGCAACAAAAAACATTTATCAGTACATATTTCCTGAGGCGTGCAAGCCATGCGAGGCAAAAAGTAAACACATTTGTTGTTAAAAGCTAATTTTTTATCGCTTCAGTTCTGGAAAAAATATATAAATAAATAAAATATGTGGTATTATATGTATAAGTATTGCATTCGAAGGAGATTACCCGAAGATGAATTCAAAATAAAATCTAGATTTCGCTTTTAAATCGACTCTTAATCTTAAGACTTACATATGTGAAACAGTAGATACTGTTCTATTTATTTAACGCCAGTATCTTGGTACCAGAGCCAAAACCAACAAATTTCGACATTTGTCTCTCCGCCTTTTTAAGTTACGCCAGTTATTCACACCAAGTGCCGGCAGGTCTTACTAAACTTGTTTCTTATATTCCGTTCATGGCCACCCTTTCTATCATTGGCCACCCGGACGAGCCGAGCCGAAGCATATTTTCACTGCAGTAACATCATTCTTGCGTAGGGTATATCCAAGTCAGCGTAACTACTGTATTTTGAGCACGTCCTATGGACATTGACATTGTCCATGTCGTTATACAGCTCGTACCGTTCGTCATTCCATCTTCATAGATCTTGAGTAAATGTTTTCTCGATTCCCATCTTTGCTCGACATCGGACGGGTATGATGAGATATGTGTATAGCGAGAGAGGAATCTGCTTTTCAATTGCCTGCCGAGTCCAAAGTGGCACCTTTTGCTTAATCTCCAGGCTGATATTATTAGTGGTGTTCATACTGGATCCTACGTAGACAAGGTCCATCACTACTTCAAAGATACTATAACTGCCAACAGTCACGTGTGTCTCGATACGCGAAGGCTTGTTGTGAAGGACTTTGTCTACCTAGGATCCAACATAAACACCACCAATAATGTCAGCCTGGAGATAAAGCGAGGAATAACTTGCCAACAGGTGCTACTATGGTCTCCGTAGGCAATTGAAAAGCAGAGCCCTCTCTCGATGAACGAAAAACATAGAGGATGTCGAACAAAGATGAGAAGGCTTTGGGTGCTTTCGAGAGAACTATTCTACGCAAGATCTGCGGCCCTGTTCGCGTGGGCGACGATTACCGAAGAAGATGGAATGACGAACTGTACGGGCTTTTTAACGACACGGGCATAGTTAAGCGCATAAAAATACAACGATTGCGCTGGCTTGGACATGTTGTACGTATGGATGACGACGCTCCGGTGAAAAGATCCTTCTACTCAGCATCTATGGGTGGACACCGAAAGCAAGAACGCCCACGAACACAATGGAAGGACCAAGTACAGAAGAATCTGTCTGCACTTGGGATAAACAACTGGCGCAAATCTGCAAAGGAGAGAGGCGATTGGCGAAGCTTTTTAGTCTCTGCCCAAACCGACAAACGGTTGTAGTGCCAAATAAAAAGAAGATGTCCCTGGGTTACAGGTCGATGATGTCAATATCTGCCGTGATTCAAATCGGCAGCTCTTATTATCAGCTTAGATTAAAAAAGTTGCATGAGAAATCGCCTTGTCTTAAACCTCGTTTGGTTTCAAACGGCGCGGAAAGGTCCTTCCCAATTCCAACACCGTTGAAGGTTGGGCTCAACTTCACTCTACATAGCCGTATTAGTTTTGCGGGGATTCCAAATCCGGACGTGGCGTCGTAGAAGCAGCTTCTCTTCGTGCAATCAAAAGCAGCTTTAAAATCGACAAAGCGATTTGCATATCTAGTGTCCATGCTGTGAAAATCTAGTCAATGGTGGGCATTCCAGGTCTAAGGCCACACTATTAAGGTCCAATCAGTTTGTTCATGAAGTGCTTCAGTCGTTCACAAAGATTCCAATCTTCAGACTAAATTCAGTTTAACAGCTCGTACATGTACTCGACCAGCTCTTCATCGCCGATATTTAACACTTCAGCTGGTATACCGTCGGCTCTGGAGACCTTGTTGTTTCTAAGCTGCCTTTCGATGGCCGATGTCGCCAATCAAAATCATTGTGAAGTGTGCTCTCCCTTTTTCAAGTGCTTTCAGGACATCTGTTTCCAGATTTCTGTCTTCATCTCTACATGAACCAACTCCGGTCTTAGATTACCACTGCTCAGTTATATCCGGTCGAAGAGGAGTTTGTTGTTTAACAAATATTGTCCATTGTGAGTGAAATTTCCCGCCGTCGAGCTCTCGTCGCACTGCCTGGCGCATGTTTTTCATTGCACAGAGACGCATGCGAACCCTAGCTGCAATAAGGTAGTAATCTGAGGCGATATTGGTTCCTCGGATAGAACGCAGGTCAAGAACGCTCGAAGCGTTTCTTCCGTTTGTCACAACATTATCAATTTGGTACTTAATTCTTTGATGAAGGAACACCCAGGTGGCTTTTTGGCTGTTTCGAAGCGGTTGTCTCGTACTACTAACTAGCATGTTCCTGACCGCGACGAAATCGACCAGCCTCTTTCCATTGTCAGAGGGGTTTCCACGAATGCAGAATTTTCACTGTCGGACCAAATTGGCCTTCTTTAGCCACCATAGCGTTAGTCGCCGGGCGGCGCTCATATACTTCGTCTAAGCGTTCGTAGAATTGCTTTTTAGTCTCATCGCCCTTCTCCCCCGTTGGAACGTATGCACGAATGTCTCCGCCCAACCACAAATCCCATGCCAAATTTGTGCGCTGTCTCATGACAGCAATAGTAAACGTCATACGTTGCAAACTTCATGCAGCCAGGCCTCGCCCATCGCATTTCCTGTATTGCGGTGATGGCAGCCTTGTATTTTGTGTGGACATCCAGCAGTCGGATTGAAACACCTTCCCTATAGAGCGTCCGGACGTACCTCGTGCATGTCCGTAAATCGTGGTCCTTGTTTCGTAAGCGAGGGTCGTGTACGTTTGGTGGCTGTAGTCTGAGGCTTTTTGTGTCTTTTCATTGTTTTAAATCACCTGGCGGGTCCCTCGCTCAGCGTACAACCCATAGTTGGGATGGTTTTTTTACCGAATACACGTTTATATAACAAGCCGCTTGCTCCAAACCGACGTTCGCTTGCAGCCGCACCTACTGGTGAACAAGCGCTGCTGGCTTCAGTGAGCCCTCAAACCGAAAAAGTCATAGTGGCGCCACCGAAGCTCCCTCTCTTGCTACCGTGGCCCAAGGCATCACTCGGATTGGTTATCGTATCTCACACATGGGTTGAACGACTTTACCTCATTGCTCTCCAAAAATTTGGGAATCACAATATTCACCAACAATCGCAATTGAATTCCCCGACGCAATAATGGGGAATATTATAATATGTAATATACACTAAAAAAGTGAAAAAAATTTTATTTCAAGGCACTTCTTTACCCCAAATTAAATGGGCAGCCCTAATAAACTAATCCGGTTGTCATAATAAATAAAAACAATCTACGCGAAACGACCTTGTAGAAAACTGTTACGCATCATTTCATTGCAAACAAATTAAAACAAATAAATATAACACATACATACATACACGCATCTATATGTATGTATATGTTTACTCATATATGCACGTAAATGTACATACATAGAATATGTGAAAACACTTTGTTGCTATTTTGAGATAATCATCTAAATCAGCCAAAATAGTTCACACCAAAATCTTTTGGCCTTTGCAGTAAATGAGCACAAAATTTTTAGGGTCATTCAATTTCGAGATGACAAGTATCTTAGACTATGGAGCAATGTGTCTTCTGAGCTTAAGGGTGGCACGAATTACAATATAGAAAAAACACAAAGGTGACGCCGATCACGGATCGTTAATCCTCTCTTTGTTGATATGAAAGTACTCACGATTTTATGATGTAATAATTGGCCATTGCTTGCTTTATTTTCACTTTCAGTTGTTTATACATATAATGTTGTTTCTTTTCCTCACTCTCTCCTTCTCGAGTTATGTATATCATTTTGTACGCTGAAATGAAATTTTACTGGCAATTTTCAATGGAACGTCTTTATTTCGGGCAGCGCCTGACTAAACTTTTCAGTTAGGTAAGTTTTCTCAGCTTGGTCAAGCTATTGGACGATAAAGCTTAACAGATACAAGAGTTACTTTTTTCAGGCGCCTAGACTGAATCTATTATACAAACTCGTAACCATGTCTGGATTAAAGCACGAGCCGACAGAGCCGTGGCCCAGGACGCCCACAATCAGGGGGGCCCACATGACGATCACGAGAAAATTAATTGTTTGAAAATTCTTAACGTTTTTTCTTGCCAGACACCACCTACATTAAAATACTACTCTTTCTCTATCGACTCAACTCCTGATCCGATCAAACCATCCCAACTATGGCTAAAAAGCAGTTCTACGAGCGCCTAGAGGAAGTATATAAGTGCCGCCCCGCCATGATGTTAAAATTGTGTTTAGCGACAATGAGAGAGACTGATCGACAAAGCCACCTTGGTGTTCCCTTATCAAAGAATGAAGTACCAAATTCATAATGTTGTGATAGACGGAAAACCCGCTTCGAGCGTTCCAAACGTGTGTTCTATCCGAGGAGCCCATATCGCTTCGGAACACTATCCTGTTGCAGCTAAGGGTCGCAGGCGCCTCTGTGCAATGAAATACATGCGCCAGGCAGGGCGAAGAATTACGCACAACTGGTATGACGAAGGGTGCTGTGTTACTGCGGCAGAGAGGAGGACTTCAGACGTACTATTTTTAAAATTTCCTCCTAATTGTGGCCATACTGGACAAGAAATGGCGAATGCTCCACTACAGTTTTTCAAGATACAGGATTACCGCGGTCATCCATCCGACAATATGCCAAACATGAGTGGCAAATATAAAGGAATGCCAGCTCTGATACTCAAAAGAGTATAGCGCCTCAAAAGAGTATATGCTCTTTCGAAACAGCTTTGTACACTGTTTTCTGGCATGATATTCTCGAAAGATTTGATTCGAGTAGCAAACCTCTGCAAAGTTCAAGTATGACCCTGAGGAATGCTGTTGATTGTTTTAAATTTTTACAAGCTTTTGTATAGTCCAAAAGAAATGCGATGTACGCTTGCACCCTATCGGCGGGGAACAAATTTCGCACGGAACCATTTATTCCGGTGATAAATTGATAACGGCGCTCAATGAGAGAATTTCGTCCTATCAGTGAGTGAATGTACGAATTAATTTCATGACCGATTTGCTCAGTATGCAATATCACGAACTCGATGTTAACGCAAAAAAAAACTCGTAAAGGAATATTCTCGGAAATGAAAGGATAGAAAATGTATTTATATCGCATTATCAAATCGTCTATGCGTAAATCATTCTGCGCTTGTACCTATCGATGATGGTAACGAATCGGACTAGCGAAAAAACATTTTCGAAACTTAAATTGATTGAAAACAGACTTCGTGCTAGAATAAAAAAATATCGACTTGTTCGTCTGATTCTTTTCAGTTTAGAAAGGATTTACTATACGCACTCAATTTCGACGTTATTACTAAGGAATCGTCCCAAGAATTAGTGCATATACGGTTGCAATATTTTTAACGTAAACATGTTTTAGATTTGACAAAATTACTATAGTATTACGTCTTAAGTCTAATCCCAAATTTCTGCGGTGATATGTATGTATGTAGCCAATTTAGTTGGGGTTAAAAAAATATATCGTTGATTTAAAAAAACGCATTATATATTTAATCTACCAATAATCGCTACAGGGCCCCCACATTTCCCCGGCCCTTGAGCCACAACACTTGTTGATCCGGCACTCGATAAAACATATCTCAAATTACTAGAGCGCGTTCATTGTGAATTGGCTGCAACATAGTTGAACCCAGTCGGTAAGCAAGCATAGATGGATGTCTTGATTACACCACGCAAATGGAAAGACCTACGGATTTGCATACATACATATGTATGTACGCGGCTTTCGAACAGCATAGAGATATTTATGATATTTTTCATGGCTGATATAAGCTCGAATGTTTACCTTTGGCTTTGTCGGGCTATCGCATTCAGAATCAAATGTTAAGCTCGG
The DNA here is from genome assembly GCA_029783565.1 of Rhagoletis cerasi. Taxonomy (NCBI): domain Eukaryota; kingdom Metazoa; phylum Arthropoda; class Insecta; order Diptera; family Tephritidae; genus Rhagoletis; species Rhagoletis cerasi. Next base: position 10,433 of record JAPVRG010300601.1, read on the forward strand.
GTCAGGCATCGGACCTTAGTACATAGGTCGTACCGAGCGGTAGTTCGCATCTCTAACTATGTAATCGGCTACGACGATTTATATTTTAACTTTATCAGCTTCTGAAGCTAAGCACCGCAATAGAGCGGGCTATAGACTATCTAAGCCATAGTCTCACCACATATATCACATATATACATATGTACATACATACGTAAACAATTCAACGTGATTAAGCAATTGCTAAGCACTAAATTTTGAAATTCATCACATAAATCATAACATTGGTGCCAGCTGGATCATTCAATTAAAATATGCAAATTTCCACCGCATTTTCGATTTTGTTCTAAATAATTTACATTCCATATGGAACGCTTTTCCCATATAAAATAGCCAAGCGAACGATTTGTGTGTGTTTATCTATTAGTATTACACGTCCATTTACGGATATGTTTACTCTTCTTTTTTTTTTTTTGCAATAAACTAGTTCACAACGGCGCACGGCGCTGTCGATCGCGCATCACTTGCCAGCCAAGCGATGCCGCAAGCGCCAAGAGTTAGCGATGTCAAGCGGTTAGTGAAACAGAAATATAGCAGCAGTTCCAAATAGTTCCAAATATATGTACACTTTCTTTTCTGCACTTGGCAGTACGCCCAAACATGCCCCATACACGTACACACATACACGCACGTAACTGCTTTATAAAAGCCCCTGCCCGAGTCTACGCTCCAAAAGATGAACGCGTTGTACTAGCTGGATATACGCGCACCTACAAATGTAGGCATTTCTGATGCTGCTGTTGTTTTGGCCGCATGTGCTCGCATTCTAATTACCTTTTGGTTGAGCGACAGCTACGCCAAAATCAAAAAACAATAACACCAAAGACCAGTAAGCAGTAATGTTTGGCAAAATATAAAAAATAAAAATAAAAAACGTAAAATTTTAATGTAAATACGTTTTTCATCAAATGAAAACTCATCAATATGCGGCACACGCGACATTGCACATTTATCAGAATGACGGAAAAGAAACGGGCGCTTAGAGAGACAAGTATGTGTATATAGATATGTAGGTACACCACTTTTGTGACCACCTTGACCAACTACCAACCTTGCAGGAAATGGGACTAGCTTGTAGCTAACTATTAACTATCTAGCAGTCAACTAGTTGTAACTATTTATTAACTATTTCCTTTGGCCGTAACTAACTACTGGTGTCCTCTGCATTAGAAGTCAACTAACTTGTAGATAAATCCTTTTGGATATAATTATCAATAAAAAAAAAAAAAATTTTTCAATTTTTTATATATTTATTTATTTACTTACTTTATTTGACCTTACATATTCGCTTATTTGTTTACATGTTCTTTGTAGATGGTCTCATATTTGAATTCGATCAGACATAACATCAAAATGATAATATAAAATTTCGACCTTTATTTTATTTGTCCTGAATACGAAA
>JAPVRG010300643.1:0-11309 GCA_029783565.1 Rhagoletis cerasi
AAAAATTAGTTACAGCTAAAAATGCAAGAGAAACAAACTTGGTTGTTGGTTCGCTAGCAATAAGGTGGCACAATGCAGCAGGAACAGCCTTCCAACTTGCTGCTGGGATGTTGAATCACCAGGCACTATGGTGCTATGTTGCACCGGGAACAGAACAGTGTACAGCTGTTTGAGGACAAACACAACATTTAATAGAAAAAGTGTAAATTAAATGCACGTACACACATACTTACAAATCGCAATGTTGAATTTCAAACCAATTCGGTGGCACAACGCAGCAAAAACAGCACAATGTAGAGCTGGTTGAACAAAGTCAAAGTTTTATAGAAATGTATGAATTTTATTCACAACACACATACTTACAAATCGCAATGTTAAATCATGCACCAACACGGTGGCACAATGCAGCAGGAACCGACTTCCAACTTGCTGCACCAGGAACAGAACAGTGTACAGCTGGTTGAGGACAAACACAACATTTAATAGAAAATATATAAATTATATGCACGTACATACATACTTACAAATCGCAATGTTGAATTAAAAACCAATTCGGTGGTACGTTGCAGCAGGAACAGCAGCAAGGCGCTTTTTGGATGCTCTTAATATTTATTTGGGGCTAGTTAAGAAGAAGTATTACTTTAACTAATAATATAGAAAATATAATACAGATGACTTACCAACGCAATTAAAATTTCCGAAAATTGTATCGCAAATTAGTGAGAGAACGCAGGCAAATGTCAAAGTAAAAAAGAAAACAGAGAAACAGTGTTGCCTACACTATATTTCTTATTGGAAATACAAATAGGAACTAAAAATTTAGTAAACAACATTGTAATTTATGATGGCCAATTTTGTCAAATGCGACGCCATATTGGATTACTGATATCACCTTATATTTATTTCACCGTGATACACCTTGGACACAAAGCAGTGGGTTTTAATTTTGACATCGAACTTTCTTCTGACGAAGTTCGCTCATTCGCGAATTGATACTGTTTACACTTTTAAAGTAGCAGTAGTATATTTATTTATTCATCTTGTAGATACATTATGAAAATATTTAGTCTTAAAACAAGTACAGCGTGGCTAAATTTAAATAAATAAATAAAAACAGATGTGACAATAACAGAAATTGTTGTGTGTCACGCTGTATACATAAATATGTACATCGATACATGTTCAATAAAATTCTTTAATTATTAAGTTCCTATATTGAGTGCTTTCTCGTAGATACTTATACAAAGCTAAGTAGTTGTGACCGTTTAAAATGCTTATGACTTTAGCCAAATCTAAAACTTTTTCACCGAAAAATTTCAGACATATATATGTTTTTATAGATGGGGCATATACCAATAAAGTGATAGATGCATTCTACTTCCCCCAAATTACAAACTGGACAAATTTTCGAAGAAATGTTTTTAAAAGGTCTTGCGTTGAGGTTGAGGAGACCCGCTCTAGTGCGGAAAATCAAACTTCTGTTGTACGTGCTGAATTCATCACTAAAATATGTTTCAGATAATGGAAAAAGCTGTGGGTACAAGTCACGAGAAGTTGACTTTAGGGCACATTCAAGAAACATACTGAACGCATTCTTAACAAGCTTATTCAGTAATGTAGGTATGTAGCTGCCTAGTGCATTTGGAGAAAAGTCTGTTATACTATCCATATTTGCCTTATGGACAATATCGTTCCAGCCATGATACAAAAAAGAAGGTAGTTTCATTACTACTATTTTTTGATTATAAAGCAGATTTTTGACATTTATCCAGATGTAAACATTTAGCATAGCTTTGCCATATTGGAATTTTTTGAGAAGGGAGAGTAAAATTTGCATTCAAAAAATTACAAGTAGATGAGGTCAGTAAACAAATATTGAAGGTTTTTCTCAAGAGCTTAAAATAGCCTTTGAAGAATATCGATGTTCAGAGATGAGGAAATAAAATAACAGTTTTGATACATTCATTTTTTAAAAGGATTTATATGTTGACAAAGGACGATTTTTTTTACCAAGTCATTTTATTTTAAACAAAATAAACAAATTTACATAACTTGTAACGGAGCACTAATCTAGGTACATACATATATGAAATTTGCTGTAAAAAAGTTGGTATACGAAAATGACAAACCCCAATGCGAGGTCAGCTTATTGTCGTGATACTGCACAACGTTAAGAATGTCGACTTTCCACCGTGCTCAAGAAATTTCCCCCTATTCGGAAATGCATCAATGCAAAGCCCTAGTCTTTTTCATAAACTATAATTGATGGAAATGTGAAATTTACGCAATCACGGTTAAATTCCGAATTGGAACTTAGCTGCGTAAATTGGACATTTCTATCAATTATAATTTATAAATAAAAGAGACTGATTCTTTGCACTGATGCATTTCCGATCAGAGGGTTGCTTTAATATTAAGCAATTTTCAAACGCCTCTGACTGTCCTAGCAGACTTTAACTATTGGAGTCCCCTATGTGGATCCACCAAAAAAAAAAAAAGTGGTATCGATTACGAAAAAGCGTTTAATCTGCACAGATAGCAATTCCACAATCGACGGTCTCCAAAAGGGATGTAATGGCAGGATGATAATCAGCAGAATTATAAAAACAGCACTGCTTTATGCTGATTAATTCAACGATGCCTAACCAGCATATACAAACTAAAAACATGAACCAAATTTAGTAATAAATAATTTTTGAGGTGGGCAATATAGTATTTACCGGTCTTTGATTCCACAGAAGACGTTGGGTTGGTAGTTTTGTATGTATTCAAATTTTCTTGACACAACTAAAAGAAATTTTCCTTTTATTTTGTATAATTTTTTTTTTTGACAAAAAGAATTTCTTTTTAATTTGGGTATGGTAGCATGAAATGTCACAATCTGCTTAATTGTCAGGTAGTTAATATGGCGCCCGTAAAGTGACAATGAAACTACCTTCTTTTTTGTATCATGCAAAAAAGTATCAAAGTATCAAATCACAAAAATTTGGAAAAAAAGTATCAAAATTGATACAATTTTATCAAAACGGCAACGCGGCTTGTGTGATGGTTGGCCCCTCCAGAATTCGTAACCATGCCGCATGTGTGGGCGGATTTCTACATGTCTGACTACCACCTGAAGAATAATCATTAAGTCCATCCATGGGAATGTTTGACAGTTAAGCTCAACTGCCTGGCTGCAGTTTTGCCATACTGCTAGGGTGATAAGTGTTTCAGAGGGTATTCTTCGCGTTATCCTTCTAGTTCTGACACGACCCACTAATGACACTCGGGTCACTTGGCTTTTACGATAAGCACTTCCTGCGAGTATTTTTTAAACCGGTTTTTACGGCCAACTACTTTCACTTGTATACTCTTTTCTATGATCTTTTCCTTTTCGGAAAAAGTTATTTTTCAAAAAAAAATTCTTAGTAAAAAGTTTTTTAATTACATAATACAAATTATTTATATGATATAAAAGACTATCGCGAGATTTTCATGAAATAAATGGATGGGTTTGATTTAATTTAAAGTTTATTTATTCTTTTTAGAGCATTTAAATAAAAGGTTGTTTTTAAGCTTTCTTTCTTTTCACTATCAATTTATTTATTTAATAGGCGCAGGAGAAATATACAGCTTTCTGTCCCCCACACAACCCTTTCGGGCCACTAACACTTGAATCTGCTTAAAAAAATTGTATATTTACTTAAATTTATTTTCACTATATTTTTCATTTAACTGGCTACTGAATGACTGGAATAATGTACAATCGTCATTCCTGTCCAGTGCTGGACTGTTTCACTGGACTAGCATGTTACTGGCATAATGTAAATGGGGCATTACTTTATATACATATGTTTTTAAATTTTTTATTTATTTTATTCTTGTTAAGTTATATACAGATGAAAATCTCGCGACAAGCTTTTATATCATATACATAATTTGTATAATGTAATGAATAGATGAACCAAATCGGACCATAGATATAGATTTTCGAAATATATCTACCCTCGTGCCATGTACCGGCAAGATTTTGCGGGAAGTTATTTCTTTCCATGAATCAAATCAGACGATAGATTTAGATTCTCTAAATATGACGACCCCCGCGCCACCTACCTGCAAAATTTTGTGTGAAGTTATTTGTTTCCATGCAATAATTATACGCTGGAAATATGAACAAAATCGGACTATAAATATGGGTTTTTTGAATATCTCGACACCTGCGCCACCTAGTGCATTAATTTATCTTTCATATCATGTTTTCATGTCATCGGGTTCTGAACCAATTCTGAAATTTCAAGTATGTAGATAATCGGGAAATCGGTCAACATTTTTTTCAAGATTTGTTCCTAGCAAATATCTATACTTACTTACATACATACATAGAGAGTAAGTTAAATAAAAGCTTGTAAAAAAAATAAAGTTGCTCTTGTAGAGAAAAATCCTTCCCTAATCTCTAAACTAAAACTACCCCGATCGCAAGGTTTATATACAAGGTGTCCAAGAAGTACCACGACAAACTTGAGGAGAAGGTCCCCGCTTGAGCTCCATGATAAGCAAAAATTTGTTGGCTAAAACTGTCACCGTTTTTGAAATTAAATTTTTTTTAATTTAAAAAGTCGGACCTTTTCATGTATTTTCTTTAACAGCATGTAAACTTAAAAAAAAATGTACTAAGTATGGTCTTGTTTGTACATGCAGTTAAAGAAAATACATAAAAACTCCCGATTTTGTCTAATACAAAAAGGTATCAATATTTTAAAAACGGCGACACTTTTACCTGAAAAATTTTTGCTTATTCAGGAGCTCACCCTCCCACCTACCTTCTCCTTAAATTTTTCGCAGTACTTCTTGGACATCCTGTATACACGGTTGCACATTGTGCCTTTCCGTTACTCTTCCCGCACAAAATTTAGCAATCAGCTGATATTGTGTTGCCGGCAATTATTTCTAAACACCGCAACCCTTGTAATGGAATAGAAGAACTTACCAGACTCCTTTATGAATTTTAGCAGTTTGTTGAGGGAAAGAGAATGTACGTCGTCCATTCTCAGTACATCCGACTCAAAAAATGTACCATCTAATTCTGGCGAAGGCCGCGCAGCGGGAGAGAAAATGTTCTGTGCTATCCTCATCCTCCACACAAGATGTTCACAATGGATCGTCGATGATGCCTATGGTGGCCATATGTTGTCCCCATGGATTGTGCTCCGTAATCAGTCCTATTAGGGCTCGTAGATTACTCCTTATTTGTGTGAGAAAGAAATTTTTTACAAAACCTGGAAACACTTGGTTGTTTTGCAGGTGTCAATACCACATCTACGGCTCTCATGAGTTTTATTTATGAGATCCTTGATTCGCCCGATCGTTCCGGCTATGCTTGGCCCTAAAATTCGCTTTGGTCCAATTGGACGCTCCAATTCATCAGCCAGTTCGTTACCTTGAACGCCGTAGTGCCCTGGCACCCAAACAAATTCAACCTCATTCCATCCTCAACTTACACGCCTGGACTATCTTTGAAGAGGCGCGAGCGGATTGCAAGGCCTTTAGAGCTGCTTGGGTGTCACTGCAGATACTGATTTTATGTCCGCGCCACCTTTCGCCAACTATGCCCTCTGCCAGTTTCAGTATTCCAAAGACTTCCGATTGAGAAACCGTTGCCATTGCACCCTAAGCAGCTAAGCATCTGATGTTACCGTCAAGGTGCCATCTAGCTCCAGTACCATTTTCGGTCTTTGAGACGTCTGTATAGAAAGTTTTCGCCGAGCTTCCCAAGAGAGTGCGTGAATCTCTCTATTGCTTTCTTATAGGAAATCTATCGACGTAGTTCTTCCAAAAGAGACTCCAGGTATCAGTTTATCATTAGGTGCCGAAAACAAAGGGTATTTCTGTGAACCTTCTAAACAACTATCTGTTCCCGGAACTCCAATCGTCGTCCCACAATCCAAAATAGTGCAGTTGACACATACGGGCCTTTGCGCGTTAGCAATGGCGAGTACCGCAGACGATTTAACGATGAGCTGTATGAGCTTTACAACGATGTAGACATAGTGCAGCGAATTAAGATACAGCGGCTCCGCTGGCTAGGTCATGTCGTTCGAATGGACAGAAATGCTCCTGCTCTGAAAGTATTCAACGCGGGTCGCGATGCTAGTAATAGAGGAAGAGGAAGGCCTCCTCTGCGTTGGAAAGACCAGGTGGAGAAGGACTTGGCTTCACTTGGCATTTCCAATTGGCGTCAGTTGGCACAGAAGAGAAATGACTGGCGTGCTGTTTTGGACTCAGCCAAAATCGCTTAGGCGGTTACAGCGCCAATAAAGAAGAAGAAGAAGAGACAGATGGTTTTTATTGCCTCCTCCATCGCTAAATCCAGAGGTGGCAGATCCAACAAAGCATTAAGATCCGGTCCTGACGTTGTACTCTTGGCGCCCGTACTGAGTATGCACGCGCACCTTTGTAGCCTGTTTAACACAGAAACCGTGGTTTTGACCATAGTTCTGCACCACCATACTACAGCATAATACGTAACGATTGGTGTGACTGGAGCTATGTATATCCAAAATACCATAGCCGGTCTCAGGCCCCAGATCATGCTGAAGGTTCTCCGACACTGTCCGAAAACTTTCAGCGCTCGATTTACCTTCAGCTCGACGTGAGTTTTCCATGTCAGCTGCGTATCTAGACTTCCACCTAAATATTTCACACCCACGAAAAGACTTAGGTGTACGCCTCTAAGGCTGCGTTTCACCAGATTCATTTAACTGAAAATTACTTAAATTTTTCAGACTCAAAGAGTCAGGCTGCTGGAGGGCGCTGCAGCACGGTCATAGTGGCATTCTTGACAAGCTAATCGAATCAGGGAAACCATCGGATTATATGCCTCCAACGACAGACTTCAATAAAAACTTTCAGGTGAAGTTTCCTTCTAGACGGGATTGGAGTAGGGGCAGGATAGTCGAGGAGAATTCCACTGAAGTCTATACTGACGGGTGCAAAATGGACTGCGGTGTGGGTTCGTGGGTGTTCTCCGAAACATTGAATGTCTCTCTCTCGTTCCGACTACCGAACTTTGCTAGCATCTTCCAAGCGGAAGTACTGGGAATCGAAAGGGCCTGCAAAGAATTAGAGAGGAACTGCGTAGGAGTGCGAAAAGCATACATCTTCTCAGATAGCCAGGCGGCACTTCTAGCACTTACCTCACCGGTAACAAATTCCAAAACAGTCAGAGATTGCAAGTGTGCGTTAAGCTCGACGACCGAGTTAATAGACATCTCCCTCATCTGGGTTCCCGGCCATAGGAACATACACGGAAATGAGAGGGCTGACGAGTTGGCTAAGGCCGGAGCATCTCTTGATGAATCCGAAGCAGAGACAATAAACTGTCCACTCGGACTTATCAAAAGACAACTGCATTTGCAATTCCTACGTATGGCTGATGCACATTGGAACAACCTTCAAACCTGCAAAACTGCGAGGAGCATATGGCCGCGTTATGACAAACAAAAGACAGAAGAACTTCTAAAGAGGTCGAGGAAAGATATAGTTAAGTTAACAGCCACGATAACGGGACATTGACCCATTGGCGAACATGCAGCTAAAATGGGCCTTTCGTACAATCCTCGGTGCCGCAGCTGTGATCTTGAGGCTAGTAAAGAAACGATCCTACACTATCTTTGCGAGTGCCCAGCTTTGGCACAAATAAGGCATGACACACTCGGGAGCTTCTCCATCCAAAATCTTACGGAGATCTCCAAATGTACCATTACAATCCTTAACAGATTCATCGAAAAATCCAAATGGTTTGACGAAACCGAATCATGAGAGCAGGAAAACATCAAAGATCTCAGAGTAAGCGTATCAAAATGGTGCTGTAAGCATTAATTGGGTCCTGGGTATGTGCTCAGGCGACGCTTCTACCAACCAACCAACTTTAATTTTCGAATTTTTGGTTTCACCAATCAATTTTAATTTGTTTTTAATTTTGATTTAAGTGGCCTATGCTCTTCACTTAAATAAAAAATTAATCAGAATAACCACACTCAGATATGTTACACGTTCATTCAGCCATATTTTTACTCACTTAAATAAAGAGCTTATTGAAACTGAAAATAATTTAAATGAGAATGAAATACAAAATTAAATTTAAGTTAATTTCCACTTAAATGAGTTTGGAGAAACGCAGCCACGCAATGGAAGGTTGAGATTTTCTAATTTTCTTTACCGCGTAAACATGGCTAGGGTTGTCTTGTTGGGATTGACAGTAAGACCCTGCAAAGTGCACCATTCAACAATATTATTCAGGATTTTCGGTGTCTCAGCACAGGCCTACCTGAGAGATCTACCTGATGACAGTGCACAAACATCATCCGCGTAAACTTGGAAGTGAACGAAGTCTTGCATTTTCATTAGTAGCGAGTCCACTACCTAACACCACAAGAGAGGTGAGAGCACCCCGCCCTGAGGGCATCCTCACCCAACTTCTGCCATGGTACAAAGGCTAGCTTCATCCCCCACAGTCAGCAATATTCTAGATAACAATAAGTGAATCCACCTTATGATTGTTTCGTTCACTCCATGCCTCCTGGCCGCAGAGCACATAGAGTCAAAGGTAGCGTTGTCAAACGTCCTCTCAACCCTTGCTACGTTGATCAAGATTTTTGCTTCACTTCCCTATTATTAAGCTTTTCAAGTACAGTGCAAACTTGTATGCAAACAAGTGTTTCCTAGATACTCGTATTCTCGCATGTTGCGCTTGTTTATGTTTGTTGATGCAAGTGAGAATGTATGCGTGTGTGCTTTTTTTATTTTGTTCTTTTGATTGTGATTATTGTTATTAGTCGTGCAAACAAATTGGTAAATAATAAATATTTTTCAGTTAAATATTGTTAGTGTGACTTTTCATGCCACTCAATGTACTTATTTGTACTTTTGTCTTAATATACATAAATACATAAATACAAATGTACATATTTACATGTTTGCAGCGACAGCAATGCTCTCCTGCCATTCGGGGGCAAGCAGACAGTGTACTTCAGTGTACCAAGTACACATTAGGATTGACTTTTATCAAAAGGCAGTGACTTGCGTTTCTCCAATTGTCGGTAGTCGTTGCGAAAGCGGCAAATGGGAAGTGTATGTAGTATGTCTGTGTGTGTGTGTGCCGCTATGATTGAGTAATCAATGAGGGGAAATTGGGAGCCACGTCGGGAAGTGGTTGATTTGTATTTGCGTTTGGCAAACTAAACATTTAGATAAACATGTAGAACGACAACTTCGATGACTAAGGTAGCGCGTGCTGCTACTGCCACTGCCACTGCCACTGTCGATATCGATTCTGAATTTGATTTGAACGATACCAAAAAACGAAGAAATAGGTGGTGGTGGCGCGCGGCGTTGTTACAATCAAAGCGACATACATACATACTACTCGTGGATGTACTTATGTACATATGTACTTATACCGCCCACTACACCTGCATTCGCCGTTGCTACTTGCCGGCGACGATGTTTACCGACAGGTTTGCTGCTAGCCGCCTTGGCATGCTCCCACAAATTGGCTGGCACGTAAGAAGTATGTATGTACGTAGGTGCTGTGTGCTGTAAGCATGGACTTTTCGCTTAAAAATCATTTGAGGAATTAGCATAGCAGGAAGATTTGCATCTGGCGTGTTGTCGTACGAGTTGCCGGAGCTGGTGCTGACGCTGGTACTGATGGTGGCTGACGTTGACGCCAGCGTTGCCGCTATGTTGACCAAACAATTTCCATGCGAAAGCAGCAATGTAGAATCAGCCTGATGTTGACAGTGCAAAGGTTAAAATCGAAAGTGCAAAAGTGTCGCTGATAGGAAAATACAACAGTGTAGATATAAGAAGGTGTGATAGGTACAACGCAAGCAGCATAGCGATTTGAAAAGCTGAGAAAGCAGATATGGATACATACATACAAATGTATGTATGCTAACGTATACGATGTGTACATAAGTATGAGCCGGAAGTGAAAGTGGGAGAAATACAAATACCAGCAATAAATGTATTTAGATACAAATTATATGCGCAAATCGATCTGGAATTAATTACTAAATGAAAGCGAGACAATCGGAGTATTTCATTTGCCATAGATGCTCTGAGTGTTGGCACTGAAAAACAAAAAATACGAAATATAGCCGACGAAGTTCAATACATTTCCGCAGTCGCTGCACTCTGATTGTATGTGCGTACTTGGACATAGTATAAATTTTTGATCTTTTGCTCGTAGCAACTTGTATTTTTACGCAGAGAAATAGCCACAGAAGACATCCCGTTTTAATCTGTTTTTTTCCAAAATGATACAATTTATTAACTTAGCATTTGAGGGAACTATTTTTACATGTATAGGGAAAAACCCCGTCTTCCCCTACCTGCCTTCATCCATGTGCTGGTTCCCAAATAAACGAAATTCTCTGTGACTTGGGTGCCGATGCGCCAGTGCGCTGACTGATTGTTTGATGACAGGAGATACTTGGTCTTGTCCTCGTTCACCACCAGAAACATTCGCTTTGATTCCTTATCCAACTTGGAAAAGGCCGAACATGCTTCGCCAGCAATTACACGCTCTTGTAGTAAATTGTCGCGGAGCGGTTCAGGTCTGCAGCTCTTATTATCTTCTCCAACATTAGAGGCGCCCTGTGTGAAACGCCATTTGGTGTCAAACGGCTCGGGGAGGTCCTTTCCAATTCTGACGGAGCTGGTGGTATTGCTCAACGTCAGTTTACACAGCCGTATTGGTTTCGTGGGTATACCAAATACAGACATCGCGGCGTATAGGCCCCTCCTTTTCGTGCAGTCGAAAGCGTCTTTGAAGTTGACAAATAGATGATGATAGTCGATCCTATTCTCAATGATCTTTTCTAAGATTTGGCGTGAGGTGAGTACCTGGTCTATGGTGATTTCCCAAATCCAAAGCCACACTGATAAGGTCCAATCAATTCGTTGACGGTGGGCTTCAGTCTTTCACACAATGCGCTCGACCAGACCTTGTAACCTATGCTTCTTGTGGATTGGGCAGATGATACAGTCTTCCTAAATCAAGAAAGCATCGTATTAATAAAATCCAAAAGAAATTCGCTTAATTTTTTACACCTAGTGACCAAATTGGAAATTGGAGCACCTGTAATTTTTATACCCGAGCGCACTTGTGCACAAGGGTATATTAAATTTGTTCACATAACGGTTGTTTGTAACAGCCTAAAGGAATCGAGATCGATATAGACATATATACACCAAAATGCTCAGCATGAAAGGAGAAATCGATCTGAATCCATGTCTGTCTATCCGTCCGTCCCTCCGTGTAC
>JAPVRG010300644.1:6024-17537 GCA_029783565.1 Rhagoletis cerasi
AATAGTCCGACTCTGCATATGATTTAAACTACTTTCAAACGCATTCGGCTTAAAGAACTTCGAAAGTAGTTAGTTTCCAACTACTTTCTCAATTGATGGTTCATTGGGTAAAAAAATTGCATTTGTTCCAAAGTAATTTTTCAATTAGTTGTTTTAAAATAAAAATCACTCCTTTCCGACAGGGTGCTTTAAAAAGCTATGTTAATATGTAGAGAATACAAAATAATGGGTAACACGAATTCCCGAATAGGTTTTTAGTGAGGTCAGTGTGACTGCTTTTGCAGTGTACTGCTTTTTCGCTAGTACCCTTGGGCGGATGATTATTAATGACGGCTCAATAACTCACTTCTAACGAGTTGCCAAGAGAACCAACGAATCGGAGGTGTAATTCATTTCAACATCAGCTATGCGCAGTAATGATGATGACTTTGATGGCTGAAAGTGGCATTATTGACGCTGCTAATAGCCGCAAAGTTATTGCTCAATTTCCAAGATACTCGAGCGGTGTTTGAAGTTGTTGATAATTTTATTTTTCTTGGAGGATTTTCACTAGCTAAAAGCTGCTCTAAGCGTAGCTAAAATTATTCAAAAATAAGGGAAGGGGACATAAAGCATTCTGAAGCAAAAGTAAAGCAACTGAAAGCCAAATTAAAGCCTCAACGCGCTATCAAAGGTTAATCAGAATTCCAAAAATTCACTATTCCCTCGCCATTGCAAGTACCATCACTCTTCAATTTAGTTGCAATTATAATTTATGTACTTACATAGGGTGTCCAAGAAGTACTACGACAAACTTGAGGAGAAGGTAGGTCAGCTCCCTGATAAGCAAAAATTTTTCAGGTAAAAGTGTCACCGTTTTTGAAATATTTATATTTTTTGAATTAAAAAAGAAAAAATTGTTTTTATTTTTACATGAAGTTTAAGAAAATACATGAAAAGGCCCAATTTTTTTTAATCCAAAAATATATCCATATCTCAAAAACGGTGACACTTTTACCTGAAACATTTTTGCTTATCAGGGAGCTTACCGCCCCACCTACCTTCTCCTCAAGTTTGTCGTGATACTTCTTGGACACCCTGTAAATGTATCTTCCAACTCATACCCCAAACGGCTTTCTGATGCCTATTCTCTTCATTAGCATGAACAATTTCAAAGATACAATTTTCGATAATTACTATGTACTGGTGCTAGTTCAGCTACTGGTAGTCCAATTGACAGCGGCCCCCATCTCTTGACACAGCAGCCTTATTAGGCTTTGCGCTCGAGCTACGTCAACGCAGCTCAGTGAAAATTAAAACAAACTGGTGTGATAGCTGACTAGTTCATTAACTGGTGTCAGCTCATGCAAAGGCGGACTAGTTGGACAATTTCGTAAAATTTTCGATGCCTCAGTTATTGATGTCTGTATAGGAAGTGTTTAAGTGAAAACAACAAAAAATAGAGGGTAGACTGGGCCATAAATCCTTCAAGCCCTACAAATCTCCAGTTTAAACTCAGTTTTATACCCAAGGTTTGGACCCTCCTTGTGTTCATACCCAAGGGAGGTAGACCCTGCCTTGTAAAGTCAAGCGACCTTCGACCGATAAGCCTTACTTCTTTCTTTCTCAAGGATCTGGAAAGACTTCTGGACCCGCAGATCCTACAGGAAATTGATGTAAGTAAGCTATCTAGCTGTCAACGTGCCTATTAGAAAGGTAGATCTGTGGATACGGCCTTGCTTAGTATTGTCAGCACCATTGAAAAGACACTCGCTTTCGAGGAATTTGCACTTGGCGTGCTCCTAGATATCGAGGGTGCCTTCAATAATGTTCTCCCGGGGACTGTTTTCAAAGCCCTAACTCGCCTGGGGCTGGATCACCCTCTGGTCGAGTTTTTTTATCGCCTCCTAGGCAGGAGAGCTATATTTTCGGAGTTGGGGGAGGTATCCATAGCAAGATATGCAAGCCGCGGCACTCTTAAAGGTGGTGTTCTCTCCCCACTCCTTTGGAATCTAACGTTGGATACTCGGCGTTATTCTTGATAGAAAGTCAACTTGGCGGCGCAATATAGAAGAGCGTTGCAAGAAAGCTATAACTGCTATGTACGCCTGTAAATCAGCGATAGGAAAAAATGGGGATTCAAGCCTCACATTGTGAACTGGATATATACGGCGGTTGTGCATCCCATTCTGTTCTTACGGCATCACGGTTTGGTGGCCGTCCGTAGATAAATCTACAATAAGAAACAAATTAGCAAAGGCCCAAAGGGTGGCGTGCATGATGAGCATGGAAGCTTTACCATCAACGCCGACTAAAGCCCTAGAGACCTTGCTTCACTTTCTACCAGTGGACTTATATGGTAAACTACAGGCAAGCTGTTCCTCAATTATTCTTTTGAATGTCTGGCTTAACTGGATTCTGCCAGTATCTATGACTTTGTGCGCTTCATCAGAGCTACGAAGTGGTTCCATTTCTAAGGTAAGAGGAGGGACATAGGAGTATCTAATATGGCAACACAATGGGCCCGTGGTGGCCTAAGTGTGCCCTTTTCCTGAGGGATGATGGCAGCCGAGATAACCTAACCTAACCTAACCTACGATATGTAGTTCAGAACTAGTACTTTTCACTGCAGTGTCCCTCTTATCACTGTCATTTAGGCGCCCGCACGTTCCAATGCCCCGCTTTCAACATAGTCAATACCAATAATATGTATTCAAAGCAACTTGCTGCGCTTCGTGTCGCATTGTCAACGCAATAAAATTAATTGTGCTGTGGATTGGAGACGGCGCAGAGGCTATTAGCAACATGTATTTATTTATTGTTGGTTTATGCCACGTCTTCAATAGCGTCTTCCTCCATAAACATATTTAGACACGCACGTACGATTCCATAAGTATATGTAAGTACAAATATGTATAAGAAACGTAAATATGTATGTAAATATGTATAGCTTTACTTACAAGCATACTTATGTATCTCATACTTTGTGTATGGGTGTCTAGCATTAAGCACGCATTTGTATGCTTATTTGTGCGCATCTTTTCTTCTTGGTGTGAGTTCCCATAATTAGGTTTCGATTTTATCGAGTGACGTGTCAAAACGTGACATTTAACCATTTGTCACTTACACTCTCACCTCTTTTGACATGCATCACCCTTTCACAAAAGCAATAACACACCAACATGCTAAGTATTGCGAGTAAATAGAGCCTTGGAAATGTAAATTCAAAAAGTAATCACATGTATTTACTTTTATGTATGTATGTATGTAGATTGGAAATTGAAGAATTTAAAAGCAACTTTCTTGCGCAAGTTTTTCTATACCAGTTTCTCTGGGATTTCAATAATTTACGAGCCAGGACGTTTAAACTTTAGTCTCGCAAATGCATTAGAGATAAGAGGAAAATGCTTAAATGGACTGATTATTCTTCTTTTTTGGCGCTGTAATTGTCCTGCCGCTGTGGTGTAGTGGTAAGCAGTGCGCGCTTCCACTCCGCAGGCCTGGATTCAAGCCCTGGTCAAAGCAACATCCCAAAAAAAATGTAGAAAAAAGGTTTTTTCTTAACAGCGGTCACCCCTCGACAGGCAATGGCAAACCTCCGAGGGTACTTCTGCCATGAAAAAGCTTCTCATAAAAATACAATCGCCGTTCGGAGTCGGCGTAAAACTGTAGGTCCCTCCCCTTTGTGTGACAACATCAAGGCGCATGCCACAAATCGGAGGAGAAGCTCGGCCAAACACTAACATACATATGTGTAAGCGCCAATCTATTATTATTATTAATTGTCCAAGCGATTTTGGTCCAATCCAATAAAGCATGTCAGTCGTTTCTCTTCTGTTCCAATTGGCGTCAATTGCGAGTTCCAAGAGAAGTCAGTCCTTATCCACCTGGCCTTGCCATCGCAGAGGAGGCCTTCAACTTCCTTTGCTAGCACTAGCGGCTACCTCGTTTAAGAATGGCTTTTGTATCATGAGAAAGTGTTTCAAATTTCATTACCTACTCAGTTCTATGAAACACTTGTTGGCTAGAGTGATTGCGAGTTAGATTTCGAGGCTTATATTATTATCGGTGTTAAAGCTGATTTCTAAATAAACTAAGTCCTCTAGGGTTTTAGAAATTGTAAGAGTGGCGTCAGTGCCGAAAACCTGAAAAGTGTATACCAAACGAAGCGTTTGATTAGGATAATTTCGATAACTCCGTATATTTTGAAAGCTCGATAAAAAAAATTTCGATCATCCCATAAATTTTGATAACTCGATTAACTTCTATAACTAAATGATTTTTCCATAGCTCGATCAATTTATATATATCGTTAACTGTCGATGAATTTCGATAACTATCGATACATTTCGATAGCTCCAAAAATTTCATGGTTCCATAAACTGATAAAATTTGGTAATACGATAAATTTCGATAACTTGATAATTTCAATAACTCGATAAATTCCATAGCTCGATTTTGATATCTATTTAGAAATTTCGATAACTCGATAAATTTCGATTACTCCATAAATTTCATAATTCCATAAATTTCAGTAACTAATAATTTTTGATAACACGATAAATTTCGATAAGTCCATATATTTTTATACCGCTCGATAAATTTCGATGACTCGAGAAACGTAATTCGCTACATTTTTCTCTTGATATATTTTGACAACCATTTCAGTATAACTAGATATATTTTATTTCAGTAACTCAATAAATTTTGATAGCTAAATTTCGAAACTCGAAAAATTTCGATGATCTTCGATAACTCAATAAATTTCCAAACACACCCAATCGATAAATGTCTTTAGACACGATAAATATTGACAAATTGTGCTATGTATCGTTAAATGATAAATCTTATCAATCTGAAAGGGCGATAGCGCCATAAAATATCAAAAATCATCAACATTGCTACTGTGCATCAACTTCGTTGTTCGACGTTTATGAACTTAATAGGTTCAATCCCGTATTCCTCGGACTAAATCTAGTAAAACTGTCAAAAAATAAAATTCGCTCAAAGCGAGAGAGTAACACTGAAGAGTACGGAGTCGCTTCCTAGTAAAAAATGGTAAATTCTGATCACTTCAACATACCCTCCAAATTTTGCTTGTGAATATTTGCTTAATTTGTATGTGAACACACTCACCTAACACAAGAAAATAACCAAAAATACTTACAAATTCATTAGAATCCACTCAAATAACTCAATATATATTTTGCAACATGCATTAGCAAAATGCACTTTTCTTTTGTTTACAATTTGATTGTCAAACACACCACAGCTGATCGTTTGACACATTTACCATAATTTACCAACAAAAAATCTTCGGACTAAAAATGGTAACTTGTCCTCTCATTTACCAGAGAACCGAGTACGGCATCGATTTCCAGCAAATTCTGGTAAAAAATTGTATGTGCCGTCACCATCCTGGGATAAAACACGAGAGCGGTAAATATAAGGAAAAGGTTAAAAAAATCTTTAATAGAGATATAGCTTGACAAAAATATCGATAAGTATTTTTGAAGCTGAAAAGTATCTGCGGTGACAACGTGAATATATAACAAACAAATGAAATGAAATAAATATAAATATGAGTTTAACTCTCTTTCAACTCCCCTGCTTGTCAATTAAATTTATCATATACGCAGAACCAGCTTAACAATTACAATCAAAAATAATTAACGATAAAGTTGCTTGTAATGTAGCTGAGAACTAATTACGACTTACAATAAATGTTAAGATACTTCATCAAATTTTTCATGTTACCGCCTCACATTGAAGTGTCCTACTTTAACTCATTAAAATTACGAATCATTGAGTAAATTATTAAAACGAATTAACCAACCATCTTAAATGCCCGCTAAAGTAACTTAGGCCAATTAATTATGTAATTTTTCGCCGGCAATGAGGCCATTTCATTTCCTCCCACTACAAGTTTTTAAGCACTCAATCCTTCCCTTGCCATACAGGTGAAATGAACAGTTGTTGTACGCATGAGTATCTGAAAACTTTATATAAAGTTTTCAACAACTTTTTTTTCTGTCTTACACGTAATAGGCCACTTAAGCACCATTAGAAATGCTTCAAAATATAACCGTTTTACATTCCATGCGTAAGGTAACTCATTTGATCGTAATTTAAATTATAAAAGTATAATCTATGCAATGCTGAAAATTCATAAGTATAATCCTAGATGATGCTGAAACTGCGCTCTAAATGAAGTGGCTCACAAATTCACTTCAACATGCTTACATAAATTTAGGCTGTAACAGTCAAAGTGGAATTCTCAGTAAAATAACTTTCTTCACATAAAATTAACACTACACCTGTAATAGAAAACTTCTGCGTCGACAAGGCGAAGATGAAGGAAGTAAGCAGATTTTCTTGTAATGTTGAAGGGTTCTTTGCCTATTTCCCATAGATTTCATAACTCCGAAACGCTTAAGTGGCACACTGTTGCACGCATTTGCCGGGGTTTCTGCTACCCCCCGCAGGCTAACTACGCCCTCACAAGCCAGCACCTTAGTTTAGGCAAATTGAAATATAATTGGATAGCTGCACAACACTACGCACGAAAACGTTTCATCACGCACAGATTGTGAGCTCGAGAATAGCGCGATGGAAGGAAATGGAAAAAGGTGCCAAAGAAAACAATTGTTGAAATGTAGAAAGGAGCAAGAAGGGCAAAGAAACGTACTAGCAGCAGGAAACTGAATGTAGGTGTTGCGAACATACTGGCAATGCAAACGTTCATGAAATGAATCCAGAAATGAAAGCGAAAAGCTGGCGCACACATCGAAAGGATTAACGCCTTGGCAGCACCTGTTCAATTTCACGTTCATTAAGTGGGTTGCTCGGTGGCAAACGGTCATGCTCTCATATTCTGGCAGCTATGCCTATTATTGTTGTTATTTTATTGTATCGTTGTGATAATTTCACAGCTGACGCAACGGGTGGCATGCCACGAAACTTTACATATACAATTGAGCTTTTGTCGATGGGAGTACATATTTATATTTGGTGTAAACACGGGTTGGTGGATGGAAAAATTAGCTTCAGAGTGAATGTTGCTGGTGTCATATGCTGTTTCTCAATGTGGAAATTTAGAATACATTTGGCTCTTGAATTAAGCCCAAGCGTTTTTCTTGCCTTATGGAGGTCAGACAGCCACATTCATATACGCTCGTCTTGTACTTTTAAAGGCTAACTCCGCCATAAGTCCATAAGCGCCAAATACTACGGCCTGAATCATCTGAGCCGAAACCCACCGTCGACAAACCTCCTAAATCCACCATATACCAGCAGGTAAACCTCACAGATCAAACCTTAGAAAATACACGCGAGAGGAGTATTGACGCACACCATCTATTTGTCGACTTCAAAGCTACTTTAGACAGCACCCAAAAATGATAACTTCCAACTGTTAGTATTTGTCGACAAATCTGGTTAAGTTGTTTATAGAGCAATTTCTTTTGGACTTCGCATCTAATAGCATCTTAGTATCCGGATAGTGACTGATGGGTCAATGAGGGTTTCTCCTTCCTGTTTCCTGTGACGACTTTAAATCAATTGTCATACATGGTGTCTTTCTGAAGAAGCTAAATAATGGGCAAGACAAACTTATAATAGTGTTATTGATCTGTCTGGTATTTGGCCAAATTCCATTTTTGGAAGAAAAATAGGGCAGAAAGACTACGCGCTAGCAAAAGGCTTCAGGTCAATCAGGCTGACAGTTTTCACGCTGAATAGCCTGGAGCGCACGGTCGAAAAGATGCATTGAATAAAGGTTTTGGTGGGCAGTCTCCTATGTACTCATCAACATGCATACCAGAGTGGAAAGTCCGGTGAATCAGCTATACGCAACCTTCTAACAAAGATCCAAGTGGGGATGAAAGCAGTGTAGCACACAGTGGGGGTATTTGCCGATGTTGAGAACGCTACTTGTGACTCTATGTGCTCTGCGTCCAGTAGGACAGATATGTATGAAAAAATCATAAGACAGATGTCATCCGTGTTATCTAGAGTATTGCTGACTGCGTGGGAGGAAGATGGTCTTTGTATCATGGCAGAGGTTGAGGGTGGATGCCTTCAGGGTGGTGTACTCTCCCTCCTCTGGTGGTATTTAATAGTGGACTCCCTCTTAACGAAAATGCATATTTGTGCACTAGCATCAGAAGAATCTCTCGGTGCGGTCTGTGTAAAGTCACAGAGGATCCTGAATAACATTTGCTATCAACCCCAGAAAGATAATTCTAGTCCTTTTATACGCAGAAAAGAAAATAGGAAGATCTCAACCTTCTGGTGCTTAGAGACGTAAACCAAAGTATGGCGTATGCGTAAATTAAATTTCTTGGGGAAACTCTAGAAAGGAAATTTAAGGGGAAAGCTTACGTGGAGCTGAACGCAAATCGAACGCTTACAGTTTTCGGACAGTGTCGAAGAACCTTTGTATGTTAGACCCGTTATGGTACTTTGGGTATCCGCAGCTTTAGTGAAGCAAAGAAAAAAATTTTCGACGTCATTATTTTGGATTGTGGCACAACGGTCAGACTTCCGGGCACAAAGAGCTGTTTAGAAAGTTGTCAGAGCGTCCGAGCAATACCCTTTGTTTTTGGCACCTAAAAGCAAACTGATACCTGGAGTCTATCTTGGAAGCAATGAAGAGAATCAGGTATTCTCTTGGGGAACTCGATGACAATTTCTATACCAACAGCTCCTAGACTGAAAATGGAACTGAAGCTGGATGGCGTCTGAACGATAACTTCAGATTATTTTCTGGTTTAGTGATAATGACAACGGTCTTTTAATCGGAAGTCTTTGCAAACGGCTCGAATATCTCAATAGTAGTACAGGCATGTGATTTGAGGCTGAACTGGGTTGCAAAATGGAACGAGTTTGAACTAATGTGGATTCTAAGGCGCTGTGCTTTTCCAGGCAAATGAATTGGCAAACCCTGTTGTTCTCTGGAACGTTCAATAGGTGCCAATTATAGAGCCAATCATAGTGGAAGCTACCAGGTATATCAGAGTCTTTTGAATTAGGCTCCTGAGAAACGTTTCTGCAATACTGACTTCGGCAAAATAAGTTTCCTGAAAAGGTCAGATAGTGTGGTGGTGCAATTGTTTTTCAGACGGTCGAAGAGTATGCTGCAAGCCCTGATAAAACTGATTAGGGAACGCAATCCATTGGGACGACATATGAGACCAAAGGTATACATTTTCCTCACACAATACGTTCAGTCGATTCCAATTGCGTAAATCAAGCTATTATGCGCTCTTCACCACAACTTTTCAAGTTTGGGAAAATCACTGTCAGCGCTAAATGCTCACCCACTCAACCTCCAGACAATTTAACTAATAAAACGAAACGTCAAGTACGATTAAAATTTTAACAGGCAGGTGTGAGTGCGTAAGTAAATTGATTTTAACTGCCGCAATCCCTCTTTAAAAGCATCCCTCGTTGCCACTCTTTCCCTATTCGAAATTTTAAGCATTTAAGCATTGAACAATAGCTGTCACACCCACCAACGCTGAAGAGTTTTGTTGTGATGCGGGTTAACCTGAGTTGCTACAACAATTGCACCCTCTTCAGTAGTAACAAGCGTTGGCAATATGCGTCAGCTGCAGGACTGCAATTCGAATAGCCGATAGAATGCATTGGACACACCAAATGTGAATAGATGTCACATAAAAGTAGACAAGCGTATCAGAGCAAGTTGATAGGCACTTCCATATGTACAAATGTATGTACATACCTACATATGTATGTATGTATATAGTGAATATTTATGTACATACATACAAATGTGTATAAAGTCTGTGGTTGTTTTGATGGATTACATTTTTGCTTGTTTATAACCCAAGTAATCATTAGTGCACGTAATCAAACGTAATCATATTGCCTATATTGGTTTCGTGATTTTCCGCATTTTTCAAGATATTCGTGGTTTCATACTCGGGAGGTTTCAGGACTCTTCATCTTACTTCATGATTACCTCTAAGTTTTAGGCTTGATTTTGTACTTTTTAGTGGAGATTTTATAAGATATTTTCGTGATTTTTCGGAAATTTTCGGAAATTTTCGGAAATTTTCGAGACTTTTCGTCATTCTTCGTGTCTTTTCGGAATTATTTGTGAGATTTGTGAGTTTTTGATACTTTTATATAATCGTTTATAGTTTTTCGAATTGTCTTGTCAAGAATTTAAAGAATTTTTTCGTGTTCTTTCAGAAGTTGTAAAAATTTTTCCAGAATATTTCGGGGTTTTTCATAACACTTCGTGTTTTTTGACGAGTTAACGACCATTGACTATATTTGAGACTTTAGGTTTTCGACTTTAAGTTTGAGACTTCGAGTTTTTTTTGTAATTTTTTTGGATCTCTTAATTTTTTTCCAGTATTTTGTTATTCACGAGTTGGGGTTCTTTCGAGACTTTCAGATATTATAATTGAACCTTTCGAGTTTTTACTTCGAGATTTCATCAGATTTTTCGTGATCACTCTTAAATTGTCGGAGGTTTTTTTGTTACCTTTCGCATTTTTTCGGAATCATTCGCGATTTAGGAGATCTTGAATTTTTTTCGAGTTCAAATCTTGGCTGAATTTTTTTTTTCGAGATTCTCGAAATTTTTCGTGCGTTTGCTCTTTTTATGTACAGATTTTTACATTTTGGCAGTCACAGATTGGTGTTGTCTAGAAATTTAATGAGTTTAACTCAATAAAAAAATTTCCAGGCACCACTATGTAACTGTCAATATGAACAAACCTGTACAAAAGCACCAATCGTGTGACTTTGCCTTTAGATACAGATCACAGTTAAAATATTATACGCGTCATAAATATGATCGAAAAAATTTTAATGTAGGTGAAAAACTCCATTTTCCATTATTTGATGATCTGAAAAGGTAAAAAACTCCAGACGAGAATAAAAAATTGTAGTTCTACGGAGAAAATGTGCACAGGGCCTACTATGTCAGCATCAGCTTGATTTCCATGCCTTTTAAAAACGAGTAAAATTGTTTTCACTCCCAAACTGGAAAGAAGAACCCACGAAAAAAGCAAAAGACTTCAGGCCAATAAGTATTACATTCTTCCTTCCATATGGAGATAGGTAGATCCCAGTTTCTGATCGCATATAAAGGCGAATTCAACGGATGCCTAGTCATATACATAATTAAACTTCTTATTCCAATCAGGGGTTCAGTAACACTTTTCCGTTCTGGGGCATTCTACTATAACTCAATAAAGGAATAGTGAAGACAGTCGCATAGTGATGGCATTATTGGGTCCCTTTCTCTCAACAATTATCGAAATATTAGAGGAACTGCAAAAACTAGTCTTAGTATCAAAACGACCCAAGAAAACGAATCTTCTCTTCTTCAATGGAACGACTCTGTCATTATCTTCAGAGGTGAAGTACTAAACCGAATAGGAAGGCAAATAACGAGAAACACGTAAAAAAGGCATATTAAGTGTATAACATATACAAGAGCATCTTTAGTACAAAGTGTGGTCTAAGGTCGAAGTTTTTCTTGTAAACGTACACGG
>JAPVRG010300652.1:0-14231 GCA_029783565.1 Rhagoletis cerasi
TTTGTTCCAATATTTTCACCAACAATTCACGTTCATGACTTCCAGTGGCACATTTATCTGCTCTGATTATGGGGTTTTGGACATCAGAAAAAATTTTCAAATTTTAACAACGTGACTATTTTTCGCATGTATGTGGGCTTACCATCTTCTAAAGTTATCCGGGTCCAAGTTTTGGTCTATATCTCGTGACCCTAGTCACGGAGCGGCATGAAAAATACTCTATACTATAGCATTCATCAACAGCTTCCATTTGATACCCATGTTGTACAAACACATCCTAGGGTTACCCGGGTCCACGTTTTGGCCTATATCTCGAGACCCTGGTATCCGATTCTTAAAATTTCAAAACACAAACCATCTACTGAATAGTCCGAACAAAGCCTAAATATTTGGTTTGAATAGGTGAGCCCGTTCTGGAGTTATAGCGTCAGGAAGGAAACCCCGACTTATTTTTATATTATAGAGATGTTTGAAATAGGAAAAACACCCCTGTTTACCATATAACGGTAAGTTTCAGAATTGTGAATAAACGATGTTTAATACGTGCGCCGGGTATTTAATGTTCGGTTTCACCCGAAGGAAACCCCGACTTATTTTTATATTATAGAGATGTTTGAAATAGGAAAAACACCCCTGTTTACCATATAACGGTAAGTTTCAGAATTGTGAATAAACGATGTTTAATACGTGCGCCGGGTATTTAATGTTCGGTTTCACCCGAACTTAGACTTCTTTAATTGTTTTCTGCATTGACTATTCTAAAACGTGAACGAGACGATAAAGCTTTATAACATGAACAATAAACGCTTCAATGTTTCCATGTAGTTTGCATTGAGCTTAAACAATTCTGAACTTGGGAATCCCCTTATAGTAAGTTATGCCTTTTTTTGTGGTTGCGCGAAAAACATTTCAGTCGCAATTTGGTTTAGAAAGGAGCGTTTCGCATTAGATTTGCTGCGTAAAACCTAGTTCTAAGAAACCTGTGTGTTTGATCAAGAATTTTAATGTGTAAATATGTATTCACTTAATACTTTTTTGACATTCGAAAACATGAACACTTTTGTTAATGTGAACTCCCTTGGTTTTAATTAGTTTACGTTATCCAGCGTGCACTGTATATCAATAACAATATAATTTATCGGTGTGGTGAGTTCAGGTGTGGTGAGTTAATGTGCGGTGAGTATCTGTGTTTCTGTCTATATCATTTTCTTTATACATGATTATCTTTATCCTAATCTTTCTTCCTCTATCTTTATCTCTACTTTTATCGGTATCCTCATCCTCATTGTTTTCTTCATATTTATCTTTATTTTTGGCTTTATGATCACGCGGTAAGATTGGGAATCTTAACTGATCCCTTTTGTATTAGCTGTCAAGAGGTTGACTAGGTGGAAACATCTCAACACTTTCGTTAGACTGCCCAGCCTTTGCGAGGCTAAGATGGAAACACTTTTGCTCGCACTACCTGTCCAACCCTGAGGTGCTATCAGGCATAGAAATCAGCCGCATTCGTAATTACATGATGGCCTTACGGCGTTTCGCCGACTAAACTAATCGTCTCTGTTCAGTTCTGGTGGTATCGAAAAAGACAATCACTTAATTGTCCAAGTGCGTCCCTTGTCTGGGGCAACCACTATAACCTAACCTAACCTACCTTTATGTATATTATTTTCTTCATCAATATATTCACCTTCACCTTTTTCCTTATATAAGCAAAGTGTTTAAATTTACCTTGATCTTCATCTTTGCCTTTATATTTACGCAACTTTGTTTTTATTTTTACCTTTGCATTTATCATTTTCTTCATCTATGTACGTACTCACCTTTACTTTCACTATTGTGCTGGTCTTAGTCTGAATCTTATTCTTAAACCGGTTATTAGCACGTTTGTGTTAAATTAATACCATGGGCATAGATTTAAAAAGCCCTTTTTTCCGACCCAACAATTTACGTGTGCATCACTTCCGTGTCATTTGCCATGTTGAAGTTTCATTTTACTCTCAACCAACCAACCGCTGCTAAATAAAATACACTTAAAAAAAAGAATTAAATCCGTCAGAAAATGTAGGCTGTAGAGCATTTTGAATTGTAAATTTCGCATTTGCACCACTGTGGGCAGGGATACCCCCTATTCCCTTTACTCTGGACACCAGTCATCAGTAAACTGTTTATGAAGCTCGAAGACCTCGTAGCGTATTAAGCGTCTAATAGAAAAATCGAGTAAGGCTATCTTTCTTAGACAGGCTTCACATCGCAACCAGCTTTACCATCACAAGAGAGCACTGAAGTGGCGGACCGACACCTTCTTCCCATTTGCAAAAAAAATATATGGGAAAAGAAATTATAAAAACCAAAAACATCACGGAGTAAGAGGAACATTATCTACTTCATTCAGCCACCAAGCCTGAGGAAGATCTTGAGCAGAGACTTAACGCCTCATCCGCGATGAGCTCACCTGATTCACGCACTATATCTGCGCCCGTTGAAAGAGGATCCGCACCAATCTCAGAAGGCAATAGCCAAGACCAGGCACACAGGCGTCGACAACACTAGTGCCGAAGAAACAGCTGAAATCCTGAAAAAGTTTGACTATTTCACCAGCACAAAAGCGCTGAACGCGGGCTTTGATTCGGGACTGCATTGAATCTATCAAAGGGAAAGAGATCTTCATCTCACTCTTCGAGCGCTATAGAAAGGTCAAAGAGGGGCATATTTAATACCTAGAAGGTGCTCGCACAAGGACCTTGAAAAGATAGCCAAGAAGGCTATGACCTCTCATACCACGACTGTTTTGATGAAAGCAGTCACTTAAATCCTTTCTCTGTAGGCGAGAAGTGGAAACAGGGATTTTCGGCGCGGGGTGGAAGATTAATCCCAAACTTCGCACAGATAAGCCTGCGGCAAGTCATCTGTCGCACAGAGAAAGCCAAAAAGCAGTAGCAGTAGCCGCAGGGCAGTAAAAGAAGTGGAAGAGAACTGTGACAGCGTTGATCAGGCTGGCGTTAGTGTCGGAATCACGAAACCTCCCGTAAAATCCACCAACCTGAATGTGGCTCGAGGCCCTACGGCAGGCAAAGTCAACACGAGCCATGTCCGCCCTATAAACCCTGGCCAGGGCTCACACTCGACTCACCGCTTAGATGGGACGAAGCTCCCGTAGCGGATGAGGAAGGTTAACCATTCGGACGACTCAAGAATATAAATATTGTAGAAAGGTGCATCCAAATAAAATTACAACACATGCCAGGGCGGCTTCAGCAATCTTGGCAACGCTGTTTTATGAGGACCCAGATAAAGGGACTCGTGGAAAAAGGAGCTTTTAAGTTATGTATCTAGCAGGAGTAATATTTGAGCATTTGCTGCTGACTTCCAGTAACAAGAAATACGTCTCACAGGTAGCAAACGTTTAAGGAATCGCGAGATTGACAACAAAGTTTTAAATCACATAATTTTTTTGTATTCAGCTTTCAGGAAGCTGCAACCTAGACAACTTGGAGTGGCTCATTTGCAGATCAGAGGAGCCAAACAAATGACTGTAGTAGGAATTCATGGATGTATATTAACTATAAGCACCTTTGTATAGAGGTAGCTAAAAATGTCTGTAGGTAGATTAAATGCAGAAGTAGAGAAGCCTCATCAGAAGCTGGCACTCCAAAGCATTGTAAATTTTGCAGTTAACATCAAAATGGTAAAAATTATGTACTTTTGGGCTTGCACACATACACACATATGTACACACATACTCATATTTTCATATTCCACCAGCAACGGCAACGGTAAACTAGGGTAAAGCCACTACACAGACAAAAACTGCAGCAATAACAAACATTCATAAGCAAATTTATTGCAAATAAGAAAAATGTTTCACATCAAGAAGAGAGAAAAAATCAAAAACAAAAACAGAAAGGAAAAACAAATTGTGAAATGTGAAAAACGACCGCAAAAGATAGCAAAGGACAACAAGCAACAGCAGCAACAACAGCAAGACGAACACTAACGACGAATAAGCGACGGACAAGCAAAACAATAACTAAAACAAATATATGGCAAGCGACTGGTGGTCAGTGCAAATGCTGTTACTTTGTTGTAGTGGAGGTGCTGAGGGTGGTGTTGGTGTTGGTGGTGGCGGTGGCAACAGTGAAAGCAACACTCAAGGAGCCACAACCCTAAAGCTCTACGAAAGCGCACGCCAACAACAGCAACCAGCAAAACCATGACGGCGACGAGTCACAACGCACGCGAAGCAGCAGCAAAACTTGTATACATAAATTCCATAAAAAATGATGAAAGACAAACATGCGCCACAAGGATAAAATAACAAACAATGTTGAAGTAAACAACGAACGTGGACGTCGAGAATGTACTACATACATACATGCCAACATAAATACATATATACATATTAGTACGAGTATGTCCTGCTGCACTTGAAGGGGATGAAGCATCAGCATTTCCATCAAATCCAGCTAGCGCGCGCGTCAGTTGGGCTGACCTGTACCAGTGCGCCCCAATGTGATCTAACAACCGAACCCCCGCCCTCGTATAACTGTGTCTGTGTGTGTGTGTGTACGTGTGCAGTGAAGCGCGATTTTTGGCCAGGATTTGGCGAAATTTGTGCAATGTGTAGCGCGCTGAGTGAGCGGGTGGGCGATGGATGTTGGGTTGTTGAGTTGTTGGGTGTTGGGTGCCGGTCGTCGGTTAGGGGCAAATTTTGTGCTGCCATAGCAGTAAAGGTTGAGTGTCACATAAACTATATTTTTGTCATTTTGTCTCTCCACCAAAAAATACGACTACAATAAATTGTGTTTGTTATAGTTGTTTTTGTTATTCTTTTTGGAATTGTTTTCTCGCTGCGCTATCTTTTGTTGACTTTGGTTTGGCTTGGCGTTACTTGACTTGGTTTTTCCATTCGATTGTCGTCGTCGTTCATTCGTTTTCATTTCTCTGTGTGTTGGTATGTATATTATATATTGGTATGTGTGTGTGTGTGTGTTTGGGTATGTGTCAAATTGCTGGTCGCAGCGGATTGGATTGAATCGACGAGATTCGAATAGATTGAGCAGAATTTGTTTGTGAGTAGTTGAGGAGTGCAGGACGTTAGTTTCAGAGGAGAATTCCAAACGAAAAGGGTTCGATAGATTTTCAAAAATTGCAAGATATGCAAATATTGACTGTTAATTACATTTAGTTCTGGTTTCGGCTGAACGCACTATTTGGCTAAAAAAAGAATACTTATTTTACAATGCCAAAGAGTCAAAAGAGATTCCTGGCAAAACTTCTGTGGAAGCATTTAGAAACGTTCTGAAGAATCGAGGCTGCAGAAGATTATTGCCAAGTCTTCTGCGATACCGTCACAGTTACGGAAAGAGAATGGCGAATGGTGGCTTCT
This sequence comes from Rhagoletis cerasi, assembly GCA_029783565.1. Lineage (NCBI taxonomy): Eukaryota > Metazoa > Arthropoda > Insecta > Diptera > Tephritidae > Rhagoletis > Rhagoletis cerasi. The sequence goes on from JAPVRG010300652.1 coordinate 5,390, forward strand.
GGTGGAAGTCAACTTTCCAGTTTGCACTTAATGGGGAGAAATTGTAATAATGGCGTATCTACAATATGGGCAACGAGGCCTTAGTTCAGCAACTAGACAATAACGGGTTTTGAGATTGTTGGAAAAATGTAAGGCTCCGATCTCGCTGCGCTTCAGCAAAAGCGAGATTGATCCCCCCTGCCCGGAGTTTTTAGGGGCACGGATTTTTCGGAAATTAACCCTTAACCACCTACCCCCGTCTCACAGGCACCTTCAAATTTAAAGTCGTAAATATATTACCGGGTGTGTATTGTACAAACGTGTTCGACCATGTACCTTTCCTATGCAGGATTTAGTACCGCGTATCTGCTCGACAAGATGATACGTGCGTGCGTTTGTAATTGGTAAGTAAAAAATTTCCACTGACCGTCTCTGAGACGGGTGGTAGGCGGTTATGTGATTTTTTAGTAAATATTGATTTTTATTGTTTTAGTGGAAAATGGCTTTTAATGATGCACTCATCGAAAGGTGGTTAGAAGAAGAAATTTCAGATTTGAAAGACTTGCCAAATGATGAATGCAGTGATGTGGAGTCAGATTTTGGACCACAGCAAAAACTATAAGTTGAAGGTGTGCAATTTTGCCTAATTTTTATTTTTCTTTGAGAAATTCAAATTATTTCAGCATTTCCAAATATTGAATAATCCAAAATTAATAAGAAATTCTTGATATGTGACGTTCCTTTTTTCTTTTTGATCTCATTTTCTAAGGGATAAAGTTTTGAAGTCAAAACAAGATGATTGAAGAAGTGATTTAAGTTTAAGAAACACTAAGTTCAATTTTGTCTGTACTTTTTCGTTTAATAAATATATGAAAGTATATAAATACTAATTAATGTCTCAAAATATCTTTAAATTTGTTAAACCATGCACGCACGGGCAATATCAAATCCGTGTCTCCTAGACGGGGGGTAGATGGTTGTGTGATAAAAGTAGGGGGTAGGCGGTTAAGCGTTAAGTTGGAAGGTAAAAATATTTTACTAAGTTAATAAATTTGATTTAAAAAATTGTGTTTCCCCCAGCCCTGGATATGCATCTTGCAGGAGAGCTAAGATCGCTCTGACAGTGCGAAAACCACCTGCTCAATTCGAACACTTGGAAGGCTGGATCAAAATAATATTTGGGGTACTTGGCTTTAGATAGAGCATTGCGACCTTAGCGTCAGAAAGACAGGAAAATCGACATACCTTAAAAGACGGACAGGGATGATCTGATCCAAATACTTTAAAATTTCCTTTAGTCACAAAAAACTTATAATTGGAAATTAAAAATTTTTATTCATTTTGAAAATAACATAAAAATTAAATTTTTATTTTCATATTCTTATTTTAGTAACAAAAAAACTTAACTGCATGTTTGCAAACACGGTCAAATAACCCTTATCGTCTTTTTAGGCACTTGTACTATTTATTTGAGTTTGAAATACATCACTAAAATAGGAATGTTTTAAAATAAATTTGATGCATTTTTAATAAAAGTCAAGAAATGAAAATTTAGAAAAATTACTGGTAAGAGAAATTTTGTCAGTCAAATATGAAAATGGGTAAAATGACCGCTGTCCGTCTTTCTAGTGTTAAGATTTATTGCACCCCTTTCAGGGATTTATATTGCGCTTAATTTAATAAATTTTAGTATTGAGCCTAAATCCATGCCCTCGGCTATTAGATGGTCTCCTAAGTGTATTGTGCATTTGTGCATAAGCGCAGTGCATCATTCCAAAATATTCTCTGCAGTTTCGATGACCGTCGTGAAAAATCTGCATCGCCGAAGAAAGTAAATTCCCAGTTTAGTCCGGTGGTAGCTAAGCCTGCGTTGTCTTGTATTAATTCTTAAGTTATTCTTGGGGTTGAGCTTAGGTTATGTGATCCTATAAGCGCTTTGAAATACTCTTCACCTACATATGTCCCAGTAGCAACTTCTTCTTTTTCGGCCAAGACAGAGAGCGCCCACCTTTCCTATGCCACAGAAAGGCTCTGCGCCAATGAAAGGGTTTCATGCTCCCCCTTTTGCCAGTTTATCGCCAAATCTAATTTCCTTCAATACCAATGTGTCCCGGAATCCAGAGAACCCTAAACATGATTAGTCAGGCCAAGAGTGTTCAGCTTATAAAAGCACTCTACCATCAATTTAGATGTTATTTGATAAGGTCTGATGAAATTTATTTACGAAAATAAAACTATCAACAAAAAATATAATTATGGACCCTCCAATTACGCCAAAAAGTACCATCAGGACTAAGATCACCAACTTTTACCTATGGCCAGGTAAAACCATATAACAACATCATTACAAACGAAAGTATCGAGATCGCGAAAAATAAACCCATTACCTGCTTTTACAAAAAGGACACCACAGCATATCTAATATTCAATCATCGACGAAATTGACATTACCTAAGTTAAATGAACATAAATTAAGGACAAAAAACTCAAACCAGAGAGAGCGAAAAACGACACTGAAGATGGCACAACGGCGAAACCGGTTTATCCCCAAACCAAACTTGGATGACGGAAATTCGTTCGAAAATAAATCAGATCTGAGGGTGTTTATTTGGCTGGCTTGGTTTGGTTGGCTTGGCTTGGCTGTCAGTCAAAATTGCAATGGACATTTGACCATCTCATAAGTTCAAGTTAGGACTGACGCAGAATGAGGGATGTACGGCGTGCGACAAAGGTAACAGCAATGGCACACTGGGTCATCTTCTGTGCCACTGTCCAGCAGTCGGAAGATAGCGGCGGAACTATCTTGGCTCTGCTTTCCTCTCCTCACTGAAAGAATTTTTTTTATAGACCACAGGACTATCAAATTCTTAAAAGTAGCTAAAAAGTGCATTATGATTAAGGTTTGAGCCTAGGCCTCCACTTTCTTGGCAATAGTAATGAGCAACTAATAACCTATAAGTACGCCATGTCAAGGATCAGCCAAGCTAACCTAACTTAACATAAGTTCTTATCAATTATATTTTTTTTGTTTTTTAATTATTTATTTTTTTTTATTGCAGGAACTATAAAAGTGACTATGTCGATAAAGATTAACTCTCTGAAATAAAAAATCTCTAACAATTTTTTTGAATTTATTCGAACAGTCTAATTTTTTATTTTTAAAAAAGTTATTAAAAAAATGTATTTGCTTATTTAAACTTCTTATTTCCATTTGAACAAAAATATTTTTTTTTTAATTTTTTATCGTTGATTAAAAAAAATTGGATAAAAACGTAAGGTTTCCACTGGCTTTGTCAATAAATATATACTATTTTCTGATTTTCGGAAATTTATTTATTTTAAATAATTTGAATAGCTTTATAAAAATAGGTTCTTTTTAATTTTTGTATGTTTATTTATGAAAATTAAGAGAAAATTCATAAGTTTTCATTAATTTTTTTTAAGTATATGTTTCTACTTTTTGGAAATTTATTCTTTTAAATAATTTAAATAATAGTCTTAAACTAAAATATTTTTTTTATTTTTTTAGTTCATTTAGAAAATGGGGAAAATATAAAGCTGTGATTTATTTGGGGTCTTAAATATTTTTTTTTACTTTTTGGAACTTGATTTTTTTTAGATAATTTTTAAAATTTTTTTTAAGTTTTCCTTGTTTGTTAAAAAAGTTAGGAAACCGCATACAGTTGTCATTTAATTTGTTTCCATATGGGGTATTCCATGAGTAAATGAACCTGAACATTAGAAAACTAAGTGAATACGATTATATATTTTAATATAAATGGTTCTGCAAAATCAAGTGTGTATAAAACTATTTTTTAATTTTTAAAATTTATTTTTTCAAATAATTATGTATATATATATATATATTTTTTTTTTTATAATTTTAATAATACATATTAAAAACCTTTATTTTTAAATAGGGGAAAAATGCTGTCAAGTTTTTTTTTAAATAATTTTAATCAAAAATATTTATTGGGGTGCATGTGCGAAAACCCAAATAAAGACTTTGCAAATACTGCAAAATAAGCTCCTAAGAATGATGCTGAACTTACCGTGGGACTACTCTAATACATGACGACACAAAAATTGAGATGTTGACTGCGCGTATAGATAAAATCACTGATAAATTCAAGCTGAGATGTAGCATGTCTGATAATAAGCTAATTTTAAATATTCTCGAATCAGATTGATATGCAATTGTTATTACACAATAAGAAAAATTTCATTTCGTACGTTTTTTGCTAGTAGTTTTTCCTAAATCAAATATCTTTAAGTCTTACTTCACAATTAAGAACAATTTAGAATTAAGGCAATGCCATATTCTTTAAGAAGGGTGATAACTAGAGAACGACCGAACCTCGATTTTTAAGGCCGAACCGAACCGAACCGAACCGAACTTCGGCCAATTTCGGCCGAAGCCGAACCGGAGCCAAACCGAACATTTTCAAGGGCCCAAGTAATAAACAAGAAATGACATTTTAAAAATGTAGTATTCTTATTGATAAAAAAGCAAAAAAGGTACATCCTTAAGTTTCAATCACATAAATTTTAGCAAATAACATTAACTTATATAAGTATTTTTGTAAAAAAACATAAAAAACTTGTTATGGCACGTGTACATATAGTAATAATTTAATACTTAATGTTCGGTTTAAGTTCGGCTTTTTTTCTGCCGAAGCCGAACCGGAACCGAACCGAACTTTTGTGGCCGAACATGGCCGAAGCCGAAGTTCGGTCGTTCTCTAGTGATAACAATAAGTTTTACTGTATAACTTTTCTACTACAAACAAATAAATGAATGAATGAATAATTTTTTTGTTTATTAAAAAAAAATTTGGCAAACGTAAGATTGTCGTTGATTTTGTTTTTTAAATAACTTTGTTTTGATTTTTGGAAATTTGTTTTTTTTTTATTGAATATTTAATTTTTTGTTCATTAAAAAAATTGGTAAAAATTTAAAGTTTTCATGATTTTTTTTAACCCTTCTACAATGATTGGGTCAAAACGGCCAAATTTTCAAGAAAAAATGCTGGGCAAATTCGAAACAAACTTTTTTACTTTACTTTTTTTATAATTTTATTATTTTGCAGTTTTTCACAAACTTTTTCTGCAATGGGCAACTCCATAGCGTGATAGCTAAAATCTGCTACCTACTCTTCGAATAACGCTGTGTCTCTTTACATACATATCTATGTATTTAGTTATTTGTATAGCGCTGGCCATTCGTTTGTTTATTTATTTTTTTGACCAATTTGACGAAGTGTCCTTGTTTTTAGCTGTTATTGCCGCTGTTGTTGTCATTCTTGTCGTGGTGTCTCTCTATGCCGCGAAGCCTTCTCAGCCTTCCTCACTTGTTCTCAACTTGTTTGCTGGCGGAGGCTTATGGTCTACATATTTCTGCTTATTCTTCATCGTGTTTGTTGGGGTTATTGCTGCTGCTGTTGTTGTTGCATTGCTGTCTAACATTGATGTTCCATTCGTTTGTTTGACATTCCAGAGGACATGACCAGAATGGGCCACGTCCACAACGACGCAGCATATTTTATTTCGCTTAATGACAAGTGCCAACACAAGAGACCGTCCACAGCAACAGCAACAAAAACTAAAACAACAACAACAACACTACTAATAACACGTGTACATAGATATCTCCAGAGTGAACAACAAAATCAAATAGAGCAACAAAAATAAAATTGATATAAAAACAAAAAGCGCACATAAAATAGTTAATTTATGTTGCATTGTTCTTCTTCAGTTATTCCATATCAAAATCGTAGATTACTCGGTGGAACGCTGCCCTTGTTTATTGACGGTCGGACGAACAGAACGGACGGTGGGGCAAGTAAACTGGGTGGGGTGATTGGTGATTGGACGTTGAACAAACCAGGCAAGCCAAGCACGGGCGAATGATTGGTTTGAAAATAGTTGTAGTTACCATAAATTAATTTTGTTTATGGAGACATCAGTACTGTCATATTTGGCAAATATTTCACACAAGGGTAGGCGAGGCGAGCTGCAAAAGCTCCAACTAAGTGAGTAAGGGTGTGAGTAGAACGAGCTGGTTACTTAGTTGAAGGCTACTAACTACTTACTTACGTTTGGATGAGCGCAGAAAGGAATTATCTTTATAGTCGTCATATTTTATCGAAGACTCGGTGAAATCGTGCTGAAGCAGCAATATTTGAGACTTTGCCATTAGCCATTAAGGAATCCTTCAGTAATAATCAAAATATTTGCTGGCAAATGTATGGCGAATAGCAAAAAAATATAATTCAGCTCGTTAATGGGACACAAGTCGCGCCGAATGTCTAGTTTGAAATGTGGAAATAAGTCATTAGCTGCGTTGCCAGCCAAGTGGACGGGCCAAAAGCAATGATTTTTTTGCTCTGTATACATCGATCTGACTGAGTGAAAAATGAAATATCGAAACTATTTCATTTTAAAAGGGAACTCTGCTTCTAATTGTATAAACACAATTTCCATTTTTTTTTTCAACAAAAAAAATTATAAAAAACCAGCCTAAATTTTATAAAACGTATGATTAGGCAGGATCGACTTCCATCCATTCTCGAGCCTGGACACTGACCAAGATAATTTGCAATGCTTTCGATTTCGCAGTCGTTAGCCGGCTGGTTTATTTTGATATGTAGCACGGCTTCCAATAGGCTATAGCCAGCCAAAAGTCCAGACAGGTAGCTCTGCGGAAGGTGTTTTAAATAAGATATTGAACCTGTTCTTTTCCTGTCATTGTCAGGTCGGATTTGTCGTGTTGTCCTACAAGTAACATCGATTCTAAACAAAGAGCGTCCTTTCCTAACAAATTCATCTGTCTCTATGGTATGGAAATCACTCTACGTAGGATTTGCTCTATGAACTATTTTGCCACAGGATAGGTTAGGTTAGGTAAGGTGGCAGCCCCGTGTAACCGTCGCGCTCTTCGACAAATTGAAATTGTCCTTTGTGATATCACAATTTCGAACGGCACCCTAAACTTTATCGATAAAACGCTTTTAAAGTGAGAGCCAAAGCACTTCAACCTTCGTGTCGCAAACGTTGGGCACCTAAGGAGGTAGTGTTGAGATTATTCCATCTCGTCCTCTTCCCACTTCGACATAAGGGGTCCCGTAGAATATTCAGCCTTACTGCGTGAGTACCGACAGGAGAGTGACCCGTTAAAACTCCCACCAGAGGTAAGAGCTGTGGCTTTGTGATTGTAACGTAGGATGCACGCACATAAATCTATAGTGACAAAAAGAAAAGAAGGAAAAGCTAGAATTTGTATTCACTATAATGATAATCGAAAGATGAAGAATCCATATCATCCTTTTCCAAACAGTACTGCGAGATGAACCTTGCACTAATCTAAAGTTTCAACATTTGTTTGTTTTCACTGCGAGCATGGTTTGGTTAAGGCACCCTTTCTTCTCAGAAGTCCGTGCTGCTTGCTTAACCTGGAAAGCTCCGACAACGGCATTCGACTTGAGGAGCCTCGAGACTCGTAGGTCCATGATTATACTAAAAACCCAGCAAATCACAGGCAGTCAAGGGATCTCCACTAGTCTTAAGTACTAGATAGACGGCAGATAACGCGCAACTAATTTCGAGTGGATTTTCAGATATCTCCTTGCCATTTGACTAAGTCTAAGTAAATAAATATATGCTGAAAGGTAAGAGGCGGCGAAACGTCCCGAATTCAGCTAGTTTCAATGCCCGAGAGATTCGCAGTGCTAGTCTGGATATGCGAGCATCATACTCCTGGCAGATGCGACAGAAGAGATCAGGCAGGATTTCGAACTTTGCTTCGTGGACAATAATCGGACAGTAGCGAGACCTGTAGCTTGGCCAGCAAAAGGAGCTCCTTCGAACGCTACGATTCACTCTAGGCCCGAAGCATCTTGCAATTTCGCTTAACCTAGTTTTCACCCAGCGCTCGCTGAGCTCATATGCATATAAGGGTGAACCACATGAGGTCAGAGGTGCGCCCAACTTCTCCCTATCCGCTGATAACGTTCCAAGGATTCCGTTCCTGACCCGGAACTCATATGAGCCTAATAAGAAGGTACTCCGAAGCGGTTGAAAATGAGGTCTAACATTACCTGACCAGTTTTGTTTTCTCTACATTAGTATTCGTGGCAATGATAGCCGCTTGGTTATAAGAATTATGCTCAGCTCATTAACTGACCTCACATTCCTCATCAATGAGTCCACTGCTTCTTCAATGGCAGCTACTTCCGCCTAAAAAAACACTGCAGCAGTCCGGTGGCCTGAAGTTAGTGTTGAAGGAAAGATTTCGGCAAAACCACTAACACTACATTCTAATTTTGATCCACCCGTGAAAAACTCCACTGTCCGTTTCCTCCAGTCAGCCCGCCCCACCCAAGCATCCCTTGAAGGAATGTAGAGAAGAAACTACTGGGGGCCATTTCGGAGAAATTTTAATTAGTAAGATCTGGAATGAAAACAAAGCTCTTCAGAACTCCACAGTGTTCAGTCTTCGAGCATGCTGACCACCCGTATGTGTTACCTGATAGTATTTTCATTTTTCGGCTGCTCGTATACTTATCATCTTTGGCAGGAATCGGACCCAACACAATTAACCCTTTCACCCCTGAGTTTTTTCCAAATCTAGTGGGTTTTTGTTCATATCGACCCCAAATACTGTCATAAGACTAAGACGTAAGATGTTTGGGGTATATAATAAGTCGGACATCCTTACCGTTATCCTGTGATATATAATCCCAATAAGGTTTTTAAGTGGGGCATTATGTCCCAATAAAGCTAAAATAAAGCAAAAATTACTTTCATAAATTTTTTTCTTCTTTTTATTTATATGAATAGTTTCGAAAAGCAAAGGAAAATAGTC
>JAPVRG010300655.1:482-14152 GCA_029783565.1 Rhagoletis cerasi
TTGTGGATTGGGCAGATCACACTTAAATTCCAGTCATCGGGCATGCGTTCATCTGACCATATTCTGCATAAGAGTTGATGCATGCACCTTATCAGCTCTTCGCCGCCGTACTTGAATAGCTCAGCTGGCAGGCCGTCAGCTCCAGCAGCTTTGTTGTTTTTCAGCCGCGTAATCGCTATTCGTACTTCGTCATAGTCAGGCGGTGAGACATCGAATCCATCGTCATCGACTGGGGGCTCGGGCTTTTCTTTTCCACTACTTTCAGTGCTGTTGCTATTCAATATAGGGGAAAAGTGTTCCCTCCATAATTTAAGTACGTTCTGGACATCGGTCACTAGGTCGCCATGGTTGTTCTTACAGGAGTTCGCACTGGTCCTGAAACCTTCCGTAAGTCGCCTAACTCTCTGCTTCCTTCCTCAGTTCCCTATAGCGGTCCCACATGGCTCGCGTTGCGCCCGATCGCAGCGTGGCCCTGTAGGCGGCATCTTTTTTCTCTGCAGCTTCTTGACATTCCTCATCGTACCAGTTGTTCTTTCGGGGTTGCTGAAATCGGATTACTTCTTCGGCGGCGGTACTTAATGAGCGGGAAATGTGGTTCCACTGCTCGCGTATATCGGGTTGTTGAAGAGATTATCAATTACCATTATCAATAAGTTTAGTGATATTTTGATCTACACCTATTGGCATGCATATGTACGTAAATTAGTATACATATGTATGTATACGATGATCTTCATCAAAAATGTTTTCCATTATTGCAGCAATCCTAAAAGCACTATATTTGTTATGAGACCTGTAGAATTGTATGCACGTAGATCCAAAAGCTTCTTCCTGGCAAGGCAGTGATGAAAAACGGGTTCCCGACGTGTATTGTATACTATAAAAATATGTCTGGGTAGGAAAGCTTTCAATATTGATAGTCTCATGTTGATAATTCCGTTAGCAAAAATGCTTCTCGGTTACCCTTGAAGAATAGTTCTTGAATACTCTGATGAGTCAATAATCGTCCCTTCGTTATCCCCTTTTTGGTACACGAAAACGTAGGAAAATTTCTGGTTTCGCTTTGGTAGAAAATATGAAAATTGAATTAAAATCTAGACAAATGGGACTTACTTAGATCGTAGATGAGCGAAAGATGGCTGGAGCAAAGGGTGCAAGTCAACAAGAAGCCCGAAGCTCATACTGAACCTCACCCTTTGTTAACCTGGCCAGTGTTAGAGTTTTTCAGCCAGAAGTGAAAACCTATTATGATCTACCTCAGCAGCCAGCTATGCAGACAGCCATTAAATATTTTAACTTAAACCACATCGCATCCGAGGTAGCTATTGAAAAATGCTTATTAGGTTATACTGGTTCTTGGTCATCTGGGGCATCCGTAGCAACTGCATGATCGATGAGATAATGGAAAGAAATACGCCACATACATACATACTACCTTCATTTCAGGGTCAACGACTAACTTTGCTGAGGAAGAGACAGTGGAATTCGATCTTTAAACTCGTACTAAACAGTCTACGTCTACCTGACCACAGTAGGATCTTTAAAGCAGAGGTAACTACAACGAAAGAGACTCCAATTCGTTTTCATAACCTCCATTTATACCACGCAACCTATTTACGAGAATAAACCTATTGTATTACGATCTTCAATAGCTAGCCTGCCGTTAAATCTCCAAAATCTAAAGGCATCAAATCCAATGTAGTTATTAAATGCAGAATGTCCTATTCGTAATGCAGTTTAAGTGTTGATTGATTGCCTGGTCAAATTTAGATCTGTCATAATTTTCTGGCCGACGAACCAACAATAACCGCCAAAAGCGCTCATTCCAGTGATATAACAATTTACTGCTCAGCCTATGAGTTTCAGTGTAAGGAGCCATTAATCTCTAACGATGCTTTTATAAACATTGTCACCCCAAATAGTGTACAAATTTTCAATCCCTCTTTAAATATTCTAACACCATTCAACTTCCAGCAGCCAAAGCACTGTAGCACTGGACTGGGTACCCGGCAAATGGGGGTTAAACAAGCAGACGTGAGAACCGTTTTAAGCGACGAAAACTATCAAGTTGCCTACTGGCTGCCTGCCAGTCATAACCGTCTACGATTCATCGGATAGGTCTGCCCATGCATCGGATAGGTTTATTCATTTATACAAAAAGCCAGAGACACAACGCTGGTAGCATTCTAGAGCAGAGCTAAACGAAAAGTATATATACATACATACGATTTGACAATGATGAGTCTATGGACAGATCTCTCAAACCGGTAACGAAAGTATTGGCCCTGGCGGGCAAAATGGAAAGGTGGAGGTCTGAAAGGTTTCTTCGAACTTTCTAAGGAACACTCGCGTTAACTTTTGCATTCTTTTCATCTCAGTCGAAAATAGGAAAAGGGTCTTGGAATCATATTTGTTTCAAGTTATTATCTCGGCTAGCTTGACTCGAACTCTTTGCGAGAACTTTATGCAGCAGTAGAAATAATTAAATCGGAACTTCTTTACATCGCGAAAAACTCCATTATGTACTTTGGTTTTCGAATGCATCTGTTTTTCAGGAATTATCAACAGAATATTAATATCTCATAGTAGTAAGCAGGGCCGTCAAGAGAAAATCCGGGCCCGGTACTAAATATTTTTTTAATCTAATTTTTGAATCAAATTGATCAACTTAGCTAAATATGTTTATCTTCCAAGTAAATTTTCGGAAAAATCTGCGCCGCTGAAAACTCCGGGCCCGGGCGCTAGCAAATCCGAGTTTAGCCTTGGATCAGCGCATAAAGAGGGGGAGCTGCGGTGGGGCCACTCCGACTTATTCGGAATAAGGGCTCACTGAAGTATGCAGCATCTGTTCACCAGTAGGTGCGGCTGCAAGCGGGCGTCTGCCCTGAAGCAAGCGGTTCGCTAGCAATAGGTTGTGCGCTTGGTTTGGGACCCGCCACGTAGAAACCACTTCCCGTGAAGAAGAACAGCAAAGCCTCGAATGAGATCCCCTCTTTTGATGAAGAAATGCGATGGATGGGTCAAGGAAAGAAACGCGCGAAGTCTTACAATGTCTACTACAACTGCCATGTAAAGGAGCGCCAATTCGGTGTTGGATTTTCTAGTGGGAGTTCGTCGCCCAGTAATGTCTTCCACCCCGGCGGACCGCGTCTCGTACGATCCGCATCAAAGCAAGATTCTTCAATATCTCGCACTGATGGAAGAGAAGGACGAGACACTTCAAGATCTCTTCTATGAGCGCTTGGAGCGCACATACGAGCGCTGTCCACGACACGAAATCAAAATCGTGCTTGGCGACTACAATGCCAGAGGAGACAAGGAAAGGATCTTTGGCGCCACTGTCCGAAAATTCATACCCCACGGCGAAGTGTCTGATAACGAACTGAGGCTGATCGACTTCGCCGGGGTCCGAAACAGTGTAGTATGCAGTACTAGGTTCAAGCATAAAAAGATCCATCAAGCTACGTGGCTGTCTCCAGTTCGAAAAACGAGAAACCAAATCGATCATGTTGTGATAGACGTACGTACACTCCGAGGGCCCAACATGGATTGTTGCAGCCAAGATACGCACCCGCCTCTGTGCAGCGAAAAATGTGCGTCTAACAAAGCAAGGAAAGCTCAACGTTGAAAAGCTGCTATCACAACAGGCGGCCAATCTATTCGCCACTCCACTCTCACACCTGCTCTCAGAGAGCACTCTTCAACAAACCGCTCATTAAGTACCCCCGCCGAGTAACTAGTCGGATTTCAGCGAGCCCGAAAGAATAACTGGTACGATGAGGAATGTCACGAGGCTGCAGAGAAAAAAGATGCCGCCTACGTGAGTGCGAAGTGCTTAAAATGCTGGGCTACAGGAAAAACGTCCGAAAAGTTTACCAGATAGTTAGGCGACTTACGGAAGATTTCCTTTAAAAACAACCGTAGCGACCTAGTGACTAATGTCCATAACGTACTTAAATTATGGGGGTCTGTTTTTTTTTTTTTTTTTTGAAGGCAACTATAAAAACTTGTAATCCGCGTCTAATCCCCGAATGTCCCATAGTTTTTGATATAGATATATATATATGTACGTATTTGTAGTTCAATAAACACCAGCTAACTTCGTACATACATATTTAGTGTCTACTTAAATCCGTTGAGCCTATGAAAATTTTAACTAACCAACATCAAAATAGCAACAGTATTACCGGCCATAAACAACTAACTATTGTTGAATTTCAAACTACAAAACTAGTTAGGTAGTTAAGTATTAAGCCCGGCAGTTGAATTGTTTCACCACAATTTAGAAAATTCAATTCACGACATGTTTGTATTAGCAATAAAGTTTTGTTTGGCACTTTGGTTCACCCACTGATGATGGTCATTTGATCCGTGCTGAGCAAAATGGCATTAGCGTCCCTTGTTAGTCAGTTTGTGTTTAAGTACAATTGTTTTGGTTATTTAACCAAACTCATTTATTGAGTTAACAAATTTATATTTGTAGCTGTAAAATTTAGAGATTTCAAAGTGGACAAACGCAAATGCTTTCATACATTTGAATGCAGCAAGAGTAGTGTAATGTCAAACACAAAACACGTGCAGGAAGCACAGTAATTATGTATGCATTAAAACGATTGTTTTGAGATACATAATTGAAGAGTTTGACATTTAAATAGTTTATGCTAGACATCAACCAAGAAAACTCATTTGCATTCTCAAACGAGGAGATGGGAGGGAGTGCGAAGGGCTCCAATGCGGATTAGGATACTCATAAAACAGCATAGATTCGTCAGTGAAAAAGCTGAGAGTGAGAAGCGGTGCGTGTTTTGAGTCGTTGAGTTGCTTTTTTGTTCTTTAAAAGTGTCAAAGCTTGGATGATTGCATTTTATTATTTGTTTGACCCAAAACCTGGTACAAGTCAATGAGAGGATGAAATTAGGAGAAAGACACAAGGATTGCCATGCTTACTTCCTAAGTATGTAAATCAGATCCATAAATTATTACAAATATTTGTATCGCGCTCTGAGAGGATGAATATGCTCTGATGTTTTCGAAAGACGTCATTTTCGATGTTAGATAGCTTAAAAACCATCGATGGGTTTAAGGATGGACGCGGAGAAAAAGACAATAACTACAAAAATAAAGAGGGCAAAAATCACTGATCTCTACTAACCGGCAAAAGCAACGACGTAAGCTCCGTTTCTTACAAGAAAATTTCTTAGTAGAATGAATAAAGAAAATCAACAGCGTTTGTAAAACTATGTACCTTATATGTATGTATGTATAGTCTCCAGTCTAGCCTCGGATCAACTTCAAGTTATTATAAAAAAGTGATGGCTTCAAAAGCGAATCAAGTGCTGGGATCTATATCAAAGTTTACGGTAAGACTGCCGATGGGACCAGGTTTTCGTTGGGCCGCAGCCAGTTATATCATTCTTATCTTCACTTTGCGAATCCACTGTTAAAATATGCGTTAATATTTAATCCATCAACAATGACTGGAATATATCGAAACGCTACAGTTGGGTTAATCTCATGCCATCCTTCATCTCAGAAGATCTACTTAGGGATGAGACAACTTTTCAGATTTCTGAATTTTCGAGTAGGTGGCGACCCTAATCAAAAAAATTATCCAACTAAATATTTCTTAAAGCTTTCATTTCATCCATTATATTTTAATATTTCATATAACTTTTGTATAAGTTAACTAAATTCGTATTTTCTAAGAGGTGGCAACCCTCTTTAAAAGTATTTCCAAACCAAAATCTTATTTAATCTCTTTCCCAATCGTGGGTTATTCCATGGCTGGAGAGCATTTTCAAAGTATGTATAGTGCTCAGCTATGTTCATTCCCAAGGTATCAAGAGAGGGCATACGGTGCCTAAGGATTTTAGACCCATCAGTCTCTCGTCTTTTGTACTGAAAGCTCTCGAGCGGCTACTGGACATGCACATTCGTTCAGAATTATTCAACGGCGCTCTACAAAATCTGCGCTCCATGAGGTTGTACACAAGGTAGAATCGTCGCTGGAAAATAAACAATATACTTTGGCGGCCTTCCTGGACATAGAAGGAGCGTTCAACAATGTTAGCCTAGAGGCAATAGAGCATTCACCCAGAAATCTGGGGATTGAGAAATTCCTGGTAAACTGGATCTCTACCATGCTTCGTACAAGGATTGTAAGCGCTAAGCTAGGCAACAGCGAAGTCCTCAGACATCCAAAACGGGGTAATCCGCAAGGCGGGGTACTGTCGCCGCTGCTGTGGCTTTGCGTACTAAATAACATTCTTCTAAGACTTAACAGGCGAGGGGTCAAAGTTGTCGCGTACGCAGACGATGTAGTGATTATGGTATCTGGATTGTGCGTAAATGTGATAAGCGTAATGCTTCAAAGAGCACTAGGGGAATTGGGCTCTGGGGCAGATAGCTGCGGGCTCAACGTCAATCCTTCAAAAACCGAATTACTGTTATTCACCACAAAAATAAAGGTTCCTAGGTTTAACCTACCTTCATTAAAAATGCATACTCTTTCTCTTTCCCCTTACGCTAATTATTTGGGCGTCATTCTTACACCGAAATTAAACTGGAAAATGAACACAGAGCACTGGGTAAAAAAGGCTTATGGTGCTCTGTATTCCTGCAAGTAAATGCTAGGTAAGAAATGGGGCCTACGACCTGATCTTATGTTATGGATCTACAAGGCGGTGATTCACCCAATTATTGCATACGGTTCGCTACTTTGGTGGAAAGCCGTAGAGATGAAATATATACACATAGTGCTAGGCAGAGTTCAAAGTAGGCCTGCATTGCGATTACGGGGGCGATCAGATCATGTCCAACGGAAGCATTGAATAGCATCTGTTATTTGACACCGATTGATCTCTTTATTAAGGAAAGTGCCTCAAAAGGGGCTTGAGGTTGAGGGAACTTAGATTGTGGAAAAAACGTACGTACGGGCACGGACGTATCTTTTTCTCTTTCAACGACCCAAGCATTCGCAAAAAGTCTGACTACATCTGCCCTTTGCTTATCTTCAGGAAAAATTTCGGCACGATGTTTCCACCAAAAAAGTAGTGGAAGGAGCCTATTTTTACTGAACGCTTTGAAGTATCCATTTTTACGGATGGCTCAAAAATGGATTGTGGCGTAGGGGCGTGAATTTTCTTAGCTGACCTCCAAATCGAGGAGTCTATTCGACTAACGAATTCGGCCAGTGTTTTTCAGGCAGAGGTCTTTGCCATCAAAGAGGCGTGCAAAATAATTCTAGTCTCGAAGCTAGCCGGGACCAGAACTGCTATCTTCTCGGATAGCCAAACAGCGATCAAGGCACTTGGCTCTGCAAGCATCAAATCCAGCATATTAAAACAGTGCAGAGAGAATGTTACGGCTTTAGCTGATAGGCATGTCGTTGCACTGATCTGGGTGCCGGGGCACAGCGGAATTCATGGCAATGAGATAGCCGACGAGCTAGCCAGAAACGGATCGGCTCTGGATGTCTCAGAGGCAGGAGGCTATTTTACCTCTGAGCTATATCAAGAGCCACATATCTCAGCACTAAAAAAAGGTGGCCAATAGTAGGTGGAAAGACCTACAATCCTGTAGGGTCTGCAGAAGTCTGTGGCTCACCTACTGCGCAAAACGCACTACATTCCTTATCAAAATCAACAGGAGGTATTTATCTCGATTAACTGCCGTTTACACAGGGCACTGAGCTGTGGGAATCCATGCTGCAAGACTAGGACTGGAACGCAACACCTCTTGTCGTAGCTGTAATTCGCCAGATGCGAAAGAAACGGGGAGCATCTGCTCTGTAACTGCCCAGCACTATGCAGGACTAGAATCGGGCTTCTGGGCAAACCCTGCTACTGCGGTTTAACAGACATGAGTGATATTAACTCACTGCAACTACTTAAGTTCTTAAACTCCACAGGTTGGATGTGAGAGTAATAACCGACTTCTGCTATTTTCTTTTCAGGTTAAATTGCGAGTATTGGTTTTAAAATGGCACGCATAGGTGCTAATTGGAGTTGTTAAACTCGCCACTTTAACCAACCAACCTATCTTTTGCGTCTGCCACTGTGAGACATATTTCAATTAATTAATGAATGAAGTTGAATTTGATTTTTAAACCACGTGGCAACCCTACTAAATATAGCTCAGAAATAAAGCATTCTCAAAATCATTTGAATCTTTAATAATTCATTTAACTTATTGAATAATTTGAATTGAATTTTTTAAGCACTCTTCAAACTCTTCAAAAATATTTCTGATGGTCAAACTAAAGATTTCTTTACACTTTTGTTTGACACCCATATTTTCATATTTCACATAACTTGTGCATAGTTTAATTAAATTCGACTTTTTCAATAGGTGGCAACCCTCTTAAAAATATTCTGATATGTATTTTAATTTCCTAATTGCCTGAATTCAGGTTGAATTTGATGTTTCAAACTTGTGTCAACCCTCCTAAATAGCCTTTTAAAACCACTTTCTTTTTATAACTCATTCATCATACTAAATAATTTGAATTTAACTTCTTAAAATGGTGGCAACCCTCTTCAAATACCTACAGAATATTTTTAACAAATTAAAGTTTTCTTAACACTCTTTTGATTGACACCAATATTACATATGACTTGTGAACAATTTAAATAAATTCGACTTTTTAAACAGGTGGCAACCCTCCTCAAAATACGTTTGAACTACAACCTTCTTAAATCGCTTTCGTCTGCATCCCATATGGTGATACATATTTCAATTACCTAATTCTCTTATTAAAGAAAATATGTACATACATGAAAAGGCCCGATTTTTTTAAATTCAAAAACAAATTTCAAAATTTCAAAAACGGTGACACTTTCATCTACCTTCTCCTCAAGTTTGTCGTGATGCTTCTTGGACAACCTGTATATAGATTAAGGCATTTTAAAATTTATCTCGCTTTCCTGTTTTACATGGAATGTAAGCAAAAATTTTTGAGTTGTATGGCCAAAATTTTTGTTTTTTTCATGGAAAGAATAACTCAGTCAGTTCTCAACCGATTTGTAAAAATACACCAGTGACTGAGAACGCGTTCTCGTTTTGGTTTAGTTCTGCACTAGAACAAAATGAATGCAAAGAACTTTCCTACAGAAGAACCAAAAAGGAACAAAAGTATTGCGAACAGTTTGAACGAGAACAAACTATGAACAAAACGTTTGGGAACGTTTTCGTGAAGAACGAACAGAGAACAAAATTCTCGAGAACTTTCTCGAAATGAACGAAATGAGAACAATATATTCGGGAACGTTTCTGTGTAGAACAAAAAGAGAACAAAACTCTCGAGAAGGTTCTAAAAAAGGACAAAATGAGAGCAAAACTCTCAAGAATGTTCTCAAAAAGAAAGGAACAATAATAATTATTATTACTACTTTTCAGCGTCTCATAAGCCCTTTCATTGACCGATAAAGACTGGCAGTGCATCGATGAGTATTTGAAATCATTGATGCCTGCTAGGATTTCCACCAAAAGACTGCAGGATGAACAACTGACATTGGGATCATTTTTCGCCATCTGGATCGAGTGCAAATTACTCACACAAGATTTCGGAGCTGCCTTAGCTGAGGAAGTTGTGGAAGCCATAGAGAGAGGAGAGACACATCTGATAGAGAATGAGGCTCTGTCAGTTTCAGTTTTTTTTTGGATCCCCGATTTGTACCTCTTCTTCCAAAGAAGTATCATCGTAAAGTCCTTTCGAAATTGGAGCAACTGTGGAACAGGCACTAAGAGCTGGATGGAGACACAGTCTGTTCTCAAGCGCATTATTCAACCAGTAAGAAGGTTAGAAAAGATCACTCTGGAAAACGTACGCGCGGAGGGTTCAACAGCGATGTATTCCGGAAATTGTTGAATTGGGCGATTGCTGATCGTGGAAACAAGGCTCTCAATACATCGAGTATACGACGGATCTTGGAGCTTGAAAAATGAGTTGGCAATCTTAACTGTTGGGAAAATCAGTGGAATGCCATGCCGCAATTAGCAAAACGTAGGCAGTTGCTAGTGGTCCATGCTACTCCAGCAACGCAAGCCACAGTCGAACGTCTGTTCTCTGGTATGCGATTCATATTGGGGACTTTGGGGGCGAATCTGACAGGGATGATCTTGGACGACATGATGGTGGTACGTTATAACAGTCAGAACACCAACAAGTCTCTGAGAGTTTCCAAACAAGTTTCGACCAAATGTGTAAGAAGTCCCACTCCATCGGCGAAATCTTCCAGGGCAAATGCTCCACTTAAAGTCGAATATTCTGCAGGTCAGTTAGCGAGGGAAGATGGTGTTAATCTGCATCCTACCAATGATGAAGAGATTATTGAATCTTCTTAATATTGGTGATTTTTGCCCATCAAACCTTGTACAAAAATTCAACAAATTTTCATCAAAATTTCAAACTTTTTATCCATTAAATTTTAGTAGGATGAAGTGCTCCTGAGACTTTAGTTCCCAAAATGTTCTTCGATAGAAAGTTCCTGAAACTTTTTTTACCGTTTTGTTCTTTGCTTTTATTCCCATTTTTTTCTCTTAAAAATGTTCCCGAAAGTATTGCTCGCATTTTGTTCTCTTTGGTAATGTTCCCCAGGGTTTTGTTCTTATATGATTCCCGTTGAGAACATTCACGACGGTTTTGTTCTCACTTTCGTTCTTGTGAAAAAACTCCCGAAAGTTTTGTTCTCATTTTGGTTTGGGGTTTTAAGCGTTATTGGGCACAAAACTAGGAGAACGACATTTAGTTTCGATTATACCTTTTGTTCTCGGTCCCTGAAATAAACATTATTTTTACTCCTTATTAAACGTACCTTTTGATTTTATTGAATAGTAAATTTATACGATACTTTCTATAGTTAATTTTTTTTTTGGACTATCGATTGTTATCCCTAAACTAACGCAATTATCGAATGGTGTGACTATCGATAGTTTTGCAGCTCTACTACACGAACACAGATTATTCATTTACTTTATAACTTGTAATTTTCAGACATGGGAATAGTATCAGTAATCCGAAACTGCTTTATACATTCGTGTTAAGTCTATTTGGTCAAGTAATGAATTATATTTACTATTTATTTTAGTCACTCCATGCCCAATTCAGCGCTCCCACGAGTACTTATTTCCATGATATAGCGTTTGTAAATAATTCTCAATTTTTTTTGGCATACGTTTTTTATTTGCTTCTAGTCATTGCACAATGTACAGTATGTATTGATGTATGTGTACGTATTTATCTCCGCGCCTCAATTGTTATTAATGCCCACTTATGCGACTTACACGTACAAAATAATGTTTGAATAAATAAGTAATGTAAACATACTTACATACTTACATACAAACAGACTTGCATAAAAAAGCAGAACTTTATCTATTGATTTAAAAAAGAGAAATATTACATTAATTGACGTTAACACCCAAACGGCCATATGATACTTTAGATGTGACGATACGCAATGATGTCGACCCCCTACCTCCTCTCATACCAAGGCATGCATTCGATTCCTATAGCAGCTAATTTACGAAAGGCGGGTCGATTGTCGAATCCAATGTTGAATGTTGAATGTTGTTTTTCGCGTTTTATTATTGTTTTTTTTTTCGTCTTTAGCTTGTTTGATTGATACCAATCGTGCGCGTTGTAATTGCTCGGCCCCCCCTCCATTGGCATTTTGTGCTTAAACTCAGCTCCCATGCTCTGGCAGCCTAGCCGTTGGCAGTAATTGTGTACTCGCTCATGAATTCTGTGCACACCTTAACGCCTTAAACCTCTTGAAACATAACTCAATTGGCTTGAATGGTGCTGGTGGTGGTGTTGGTGACGGTAATTTTTTACCCTCTTAATCAATTAAGTCATCATCGCTATTGGTGTTTGCTTTCGCATTCTGCTTGCTTTTGCCGTATCTACTCGCATCTCTCCATCGGCGCTCATTGTCCTGACTTTTTATTGTCGCTTTTTTGTTTTTGTTGTTTGTGCATTCACTTAGTTTCGCTCCTTTTTTATTTTTGCTTAATTTCCATTACTGTTGCTGTTGTTGTTGCGTCAGAAATCAACACGTGTCTTTGTATACTTTTCCCATTGTGCCTATTTACTTGCCGTTTTTTTGTCTTTGTTTCCATCAGCAGGAGGGCACACATCTTTCTTTTTATTCCGGTTCGGTTATCAATCGACCCATCATCCATCGCACGCTCAGTGTGCCGCTAATTAAGATGTAGCACCAACGTCTACTAAATTATTTGATTAAATAAGAAAATATGAAATGAAGTGAATTATAATTAAATAAAAATATGCGTGTAAAAATAGATTTTATTTAGTACTTCAGGGTTTTTTACGTGTATCTATTAATGTAATCTTGTTATATTAAAAGAGATCTATTAAAATTTATTGGCATCCGCATTTGTTTTCCTATTAGATACCTAATTGATGTGTCGTTTTTAACTTCTGACTCATTCCAAAGCGAAATTTTCGAAAAAAATGCTGTCTTAATGCTGAGAAAAAGTAATGAGAGTGCCTTAAACCACGAAACACTGCACTATGGGTAATTTGGGTAAAAAAAACCTACCCAAAATCCGTTTTTCCTACTTACAAAAACAAACTTTTTGTCCCTGGTATTTGGTGTTTTTTTGTTTTTGTAAAAAAAAACGACACCTGCTTAGCAGGTAGTCAAAGTCGCTGTCTGTGAGTGTAATATTGGAATCGATTTTGTATTCTGATTTTATAGCTTTTTTCGAACAACCGTATTTTAGTTAATAATTACTTCTTAAAAAATAACAAAACTATAGAAAATATAGAAAATGGTATTTTTTTTGAAAAAAACTTTTGAATAGAAAAATACATACTTCGGACCAGGGACCGAAAATAATGATTAAAAAAAATCAAAAGCTTTCAAATATCGTAGAACAGTTTCGAGTGTAGGTATGTGCATGTTTTTTCATGTCGGGTAGGAATATGATGCGATTTAAAAAATTCTGAGCGATGTAAATAAAAATTATAATTAATAATTACATTTTTAATTTTTATCAATCGTTCGGAATATATAATCATATATCGAGTTATATTTTTTGTATCAAAAATAAAACTCATTTTTCGAGTGGTTTTTTTCTCTCTGAAATAATGATTATTTTGTAAGTTTTATTTTGTAAGGTCATTATTTCTTGAGTTTTATTTCTTTTCATCAAAAATAGTGATTATTTTTTGAGGTTTATTTTTTTGATCGAAAATAAAACTCAGAAATAAAAATTATTTTTTGAGTTAAATTTTTTTCTGGCAGATCGATACACTTACTATCGGTTTCACGAAATCAATTTAAGCGAAAAATAATTTTTTTCTGTCATTTTCCATATTAAATTGAAGTAAAAAAATTAATTTTTACTTAAATTTTTTTCGTGAAACTGGCTTTTAGAACCAGGGATGGAAAATAATTATTATTTTTTAAATTTGAACAAAAAAAATCAACAAGTTGTAATCGTCGTAAAACAACATAAACTATACTCACGTATTAGGTTCGTACGTCCTACTGTAATTTACATTGATTTTTATTTTTCGAGTTTAACCAATAAAGATTAAAAATGATAATTAATATTTGAGTTTTATTTTTTCGCTCAAAGATAATAATTATTACTTGATTTTTATTTTTTCGATCAAAAATAATGATTATTTTATAATTTTT
>JAPVRG010300673.1:0-11404 GCA_029783565.1 Rhagoletis cerasi
AAATATGTATTTTGTATATTAGAAAACATCGCACATTTCTATCTTTCTGGAATTTCCTCTATTAAGTTTCACTTCTTCCGCGCGTAGGGACTACACGCACTGAGTTTTTTTTTTTTTTATTTCCGATATTTTAAAACTTATTTAGAACTATCAGAGTACCCGACGAACAAATAAAAATATAAAAAAGTCATACTAATTTTCAGTTTTGCATAAAAGGAGACCTATAGTACTTTCTTTTTATTTAATTTAATGCCTTCTTATGTACAATGCTTTTAACTTTATAATACGGCGCAGAAGCATAAACATTATTCGAGCATCCCACTCCTGAGTATCCGACATATAACTGACCGTGGGTAAAGCAGTAGTTTTGCAGCTGAAGTCCAGTCGCCTTTAATGTTTTACCTTGCTATTTATTTATCGACATATCAAAGCAAAGCCTCAGAGAATACTGAAATTTTTAAATTCCTTTGAATAATATAAATTAAAAAAAAAACATTTACTAAGTATAGCCTTGTTTGTACATGCAGTTAACGAAAATACATGGAAAGGCCCGACTTTTTTTAAATTAAAAAAATATCAATATTTCTGGGAGCTCAGCCCCCACCTACTTTCTCCTTAAGTTTGACGTGGTACTTCTTGGACACCCTGTATATGCCTTACTATAAGCACCTACCATAGAAACATATGTCTTCATATCAAATTTCAAAGTTATGTGACTAATGGTTCCAAAGATAAAGCGGATTAAAAATGGCACGCCTATTTTTAACACCCTACTATAGGCCCAGGTGTCATGGAAATACTGTGTTAAAATTTATGAATGAGGCTCGAAAATACGCAAAACTTTGTGTATCGTAAATACCATGCAACTATCCCAGAATATTGTTGAAGTAGTGGATTGTTCAAAATCGGCCGTCCGCGATTGCCGAAAGTTAGCCCAAGCAGAAAATCATCTCTTGGGAGTTGAATATCAATAAAAAAAAGCAAGCCACGGATCTTAAAACATAATTTGGGGCTCAGCATATACCAGAGATACAACGACCAATAACACCGAAAACATATCAAAATAAAAGACGATAAAACGTTGCTTAATAGTTCAACAAACAGAATGATATATTCTATATGTTCTCTCATTTTGTTGCCTATGGTGTCATTAATATTAATTTCGGCGAGATTTCACGAATAGTTATGAGGTCCCTCAACCAAACACTGTTCAAAAAATAAACCATGGAACTTTAAAAAGAATAGACGAATCAGAATAACACGACGCAAACATAATTTCTACGAATCATTGGCCTTAGGACAGCCCAGATCTCAATCTATTTGACAATCAACTATGGTCTATTTTAAAAACTATAGCTTCAACTACTTGACATACAAATGCATAGTTGCTGTAATTGATTGATTGGGCCATTCTGTCGTATTTGGGTTAAGAGTCGACTGAAATCAACAGCGTCTGTTGTGCGCTGGGCTTGGGATCCGCCACGTAAAACTAATTCCAATAAAAATGCTAATAAAAATGTCTTAGATGAAACTGGGAAAGAGCACAATTGTGCGTACTTTTCCATCAGTGATATGTACATACGAGTACCTGTGGGCGTATATCTGTGGCATTTTCATAAAGCAACTTATCTGGAGTTAGGCCACTTTATCTTTAAAGTGTTTCAATGGGTTTCTACAAAATATTTTAACGCTTAACTAGCCATAGGTGTAGTTTAAGATGACCTCTTAATAGAAGATTTTTAAAAATATAAAATTTTTGAAAGGAAACTTATTATTTTTTAATCCAAAGCCAAATCTTATGAAGTTAGCTTAGTTGTTTTAACAAAATGCCACAGATGTAAATGTGCAGATACATATATATATGACGCAATTCATACATATGTACCGGTTCCAAATTTATGTAAAGACATGCCATAAATAATAAATTTAAGCAATATTTGCCCTCAGGGCAGAACTGCTTTGAAATGAAATCGAACTTTCTTCTTTATTGTTGTTTTCAAATAGCGAAATTTCGCACTCTAATCTCCAGACACCATGCGCCCCTCAACGCCACAAATCGTACGCATTCAAGCAGAAAATATATGAGTATGTATCGAAAAAATAAATTGTGTATATGAAATGGCAGTTGAACGCGCGGCCAACACACACATGCAAACACAATCATCCATTTATATAACCAAAATAACTTCCGCGCTAAATTAGCTTAATTATAGGTCTGCGCGTACATAGCACATGTATGTACGCTTAGGGTAACATACCGCGCCACATAGTTTGGCTTTAAATTCGGTAGCTCAAGTAAATTATTACAAATGATTTTTCTTTTCAATCTAAAATTAACTACACTTATTTTGTGTCGATGCGCAGGTTCTTCACCTCCAACTTACCTTCCTCAAAAGGTGTTTATTCCGTATTAAAATCTCCTCTGCGCTGCTATTTCGCACAAACTGCATCTGCCGATCGCGTTCACGTTCGCTCATGCGTTGACGCAGCAACTGCTGTTCTAGTTGCTGTTGTTGTCGCGCTGCGTAGCGTTCACGTTCGCGCACGCGCTGACGCTCTACCTCAATCGCATTGCTGTCCTTGGAAGTAGAATTTGCCGTTGCGCGGCAGTGATGCTGCTCACATTCACAATCAGTGCTTATGTTCTTACTAGCCACTTTGACGCTGTTGTCTGCGGAGCGCTTTGCGCTGCCTTCATTGTTGCTAAAACCACTGCAGTTGCTGCCGCTACTACTGCTGGGTGTATGCACACTTGCATGCACTTCAATGCGCGACACGCAGTGATCATCGTCCGTTTGTGGCCCATCAGCGCTGCCGCCGCCGCCGCACTCATAATAGGAGCAATTGTCATCGTCACAGCTGGTAAAACTGCAGCAACATTGTTCATTGTCATCGCTGTGGCCCTCACTTTGTTCGGTTGGTGTGCGCACCTTCGACACCGATTCGTTATTTTGAGCCGCCTTGCCAGCGTCTGCCGTCGCCAGCTCTGCCTCTTCTTGAAAGTAAGAGTTGTTCCAAAATATGCCACCAATGGGGCCGCTGCTGATACTAGCTCGGTAGCTCTTTGCTTCTTCGCCACAAGCGACACAGCTGATTTCGCTGAAGGTATCCGCCGATGGTGTTGGGGAAGCGGCGCATACGCGTAGCGTATTACTTTCAGTACCTTGCCTGCTACTTCTCTCTTCAGCCGCGCGATTGTAGAAAATACCCGATTTGGTCATGCGACGCAGGCTGCAATAGTCGTCTGTGTCCTCTGATTCACCCGCCTTTGTTTCGTCTTCCTCCTTGTGTGTAGCTGTGTTGGCACTTCTGCCTCGCCGGCAATTGCATTTTCCCCCTCCGCCACTACTCGAAGCGCTACTCGAAATGGTTGTGTAGGAGCTACCGGATGTGGATGTTTTGCTTGCGTTTGTCAAAGCGGAGGCTTCTGAATTCGTCGAACAACCTGAAGCTTGAGAAGTGTATGAGCACATAGAAATCGACGAAGCGCGCGATGGATTGCCGCCCACACCGCCGCCGCCGCTGGATGTTGAGCTACGCACAAAAATCTTCACACTGTGCTTGTCACTTTCGGGGCTGCCGCCAGTGCTCTTGCAATGCATATTGCCTTTGCTGTCGTCGTTGTTGCTGCTGTGAAAATGTTGGCGCGCATGTTGTGCGTTTTTGGATGAGGTGCGCAGCGGGGGCGACGGTGGCCCCATCAACGAGTCGGCATCACAGCCGTTTTGCTCGAGTACCCAATCGTCATCGATTTTTATTGTTGTGGCGCATAACGGTGTCTGTTCTCTAGCGCATCTGCTGTCGGTTTTATTGTTGCTTTGGTTGCTGCCTGCATTGCAAGTTGTGTTGTTGTAAATGCGTTGTTCATTATTTTTGAGGTCATTTTCGATGTTGCACTGCTTGGTGTGGTTGGCGGTGTGGCTGGTGCTGGTGCTCCCGCTTGCCTTGGCCGTCCGGTTAGACAACTTATCAACTGCAGCGCCTACTTTGTTGCTGGTCTTGTTTTTTGCTGCTTGCACTGCCGCTGTCAATAACTCATCCGTAGTGGCCTTAGTGAGACTCTTTTTTGCGAAATTTTGCACATCATTTGGATCGCCGCCAGCCGCTTTCCCAACGCGTATTTTGATTTGTCCCTCTTTTACCGCATCAACATCTAGCTCCTTTAAATTGGGCGTCGTAGCTGCAGCGGTAGGCGTAAGCTTGAGGCTGTGTTGCATCACGGTCGATTCCACCCCGCCTTGGTTGAGCAGAATTTTCACACAGTCAGCGCACTTCTCACGGTTCTTCATATTATTCTCATTGGTGTGGTGCTCCTTCAGGTCTGTAGACGATGACACGCCTGAGTCCGAGCAGCAGCTCTCGAGCGATAGACGCTTGCGCGCGCTCAACTCTTCATCGGAGTGGTGTGGTGTGCTGATGCCGCTGCTGCTGCCTGCATTGCTCGTCGCCGACATGGGACAGTTGGTATAGTTGCAGTTCTTGTAGCCACAGGTGCGTCGGCTGACGTCCGACGATGACTTTTGCGCGGCTTCCTTTGATACCTTGTGCGGCGTGCCAGTACATTTTGGCTCTCTTCGTGGCTCGCTTTCTTCCTTCGCTTTATCGTTGTTTGCCGGCTTGGACTCATTGAGTTGGTTGATTATGAGCAGCGGCTGCCGCTTCTTACGTATGTGCACGCGCTCCATTTTAATTTTCTGAAAATTCGTTGCTGCAGGCTGACGCACTTGCTTTGGCAGACGCTGCTCCAGCTCATCGCAGCTTTTCGCGGCCGCTTCACCACTGCCGTGCTCGGTCTTATACATCTCCTCAAGCGCTGTCGATTTAGTGGCGCGTAGTTTTATTTTCTCGCCCGCGCACTGCATGCGAAACTCAGCAGTCACCTGTCGCTGCAGTTGTTGCTTGCGCTCCTGCTCATGATCGAAAAGCTGACGTATGCGTCGCTGTAGCTGCTCATTTGCCTCGTTATACACTTGCGCCGAGCTGGTGGAGTGTCGATGTTGCTGCTGTGGCTCGCTTATGGGCTTTGGTATGCGCGACACTTGTTGTCTTTGCTCAGGCGATGAGCGCGTGATGCGTGCATCGTTCACTGCGCAACGCAAGTTCCGAATTTCGATCGCGTTGGCGCTACCCTCTAGAACACAATCGCGGCAGTCTCCAGGCGCGCTTGCATTGCTGAACCGCTTCGCGCGTTCCTCAATGCTGGGCAACGTTTCTCGCGCGCTGCGTATGCGCATGTTGGGCTCTTTTATGGGTATTGGCGCAGGGCGTAGCGGTTGTGCAGGTGGTAGCTTTATTGCGTTCGTTGCACTTTGTGCTTTTGACGCGGTATTCGAAGAAGGTGGCGGTGCCGGCGCGCGATGCTGTTTCGGGGAGCGTCGCTGCTCCGGTCGCTTAGCTTGCTCAAATAGTCGATTAATTTGTGAGACCACTGCTGGCGTCTGCGCGCTGCTATTTTCGGATAAAATAGATGGCAAAGATGCGCGCTTTGTGCTTGCTGCCACGCCGTTTGCCACCTTATGTCGTTGCTGCTGATGAGTGCAGTCCGTTTGTTCAATGCGGGCTATGCGATCAGCGCGTGACTTAACGCCAGCGCGTGCAATATCGCGTCGTACATCGCAGGTGGACATGCGCGCACGATAATTCCAGCTGTGCGATTTCTCGCAATCAGGGTACGCAGTGGAGGTGCCATCATCATCATCCGATGATTGGCTAGCAGAGTCGCAAGAGGAATTGCAGCATGAACGCGCATCAGCATAATCACCATCGTCCGCGTTTGCAGGAAGGGTGGCGGCAGCAGCTACAGCAGAGGCGGACTTAGCACGCGTGAGCTGCAAATGAAATTCTTGAATGGTGTCAGCGCGCGCCGGCTGCAGTTGCTGTTGTGGCTTTGCCTGTGGCAGCTGATGCTGTAGAAATTTCCACGACTCCACTGTGGGCGGCGGTAGCGGTTGCTGTGCGCCGCGCACTAATTTTCCTTTCGAGGGTGCGACGCGCTGAGTGTCAGAATAGGTTAGTGCTTTGCATCCATTGGCGGCGTTAGACTTGGCACCTGCGAATTGGCTATGACTGCTTGCCGTCACCGCTTGCTTGTAGCCAGGGTACTTCATGACGTTGCTAGTCGTAAATGACTGCCGCTGCTGTTGTGTTGCCGTGGTTGGACGGGGCATGCGCACTTCCTTGCACTGCTGCACATAATTAACTTTCAGCAGCTCCATTTGTGGTATTTCCGCGCTGGACATGCGCGAGTCCAGCGTGCTGTCGAACGCTAGGCTGGCGAGTGTTTCATTGGAAGGCTTGCGCTGCATTTTATTAAGCGGCATTGTTTTTGCACCAATTTTTTGCACTTGGAAAACTTAATTATACACAATTATTGCTTTCAAGCTTGCATATTACTTGGTAGACAATTTTTTATTCTTTCTTGGTACACAGTATGGTAATTAATTTTATTGAACTACAATTACACTTTGCACTTTGGCGTGCGCCTGCGCGGCGCCGCATTTTCGTACACATTCATGCAATGTTGGGCGACTTAATTTTTATTTTTATTTTTATTTTTCTTTATCGATTTCGTATTCGAATTCGCGAACTTACTGTCGTATGCGTAAATTTTTTGTTTATCCCTTAATATCCAATAAACAAAAATACGCTTATTTTTAGATTTAGATAAAAATTTTAGATCACAACGATATTTTAAGTTAAACGGCCATCGGTATTAATACCACCAGTGTATTTCAAAATTTATAAATTCACTTTTTTTATTCAATTTTTCTCAACACTCGATTTTAAATTTTTTATTAATATTTAAGAATTTATTTTTCATTCAAACACTGCATATCCACTGATTGTTGTCACCGCTGTTTATATATAATAAATTTGCTTGCATTCCTGCTAATTGTTGTTATTCGGGTACCATACTTATCGAACAATAAAAATTTCCATTTTCAACCGCTCATCGTTGTTAACTCGTCAAGGTTTCCGCTTAAACTGTTCGCTGCACTAAGCCAAGTTTGTAGTGAGCGCTAAAGCGGCTTGAAGAAGAAATTCAAAAATGTTGCGTTCGGACTGCAGCAGCAAGCAACATGTGAGCTCAATCTTGTTCGATGTTCGATGCTGTTGTTTGGAGTCTGGCTGTTTGCGGTTGAATGGAAGGAAGCCACCAACGGAGGCTTTGTTCTCCAGCTGCGCCTAAGCTTAACACAAAGTAAGCAGCTACTTGCATGTGCTTATCTGATTCTTTGTTCTGCCTAATTCTATTTTTAAATTCTTCTTTGCCTCATGTGAGTTTCAAGTTTTTCATTTCGTTTGCTAAGTTCTTGGCCAAGTCTACGTTTTATTAGGCAGTTTCTAATTTTGTTTGTTGTTACTTTTTTACTGCATTTATAATTGTTTATTTATGAGCCATTAATTCGTGCCTTATGGGTGCTCTTTCTTGGTGTTGCAAGTTCAAGGCGAATGACTTGTTTATTCGGCATGACCAGGCAGGTTTTAATGCCTTGTAGCTTGCTTAACTTTTAAGAAATTTTTTTTTTCTCTTTAACTTCTTAAGAACTCTTTCAGCTTATTTGACTTAATCTAAGGGCAATAAAGACACACTCAAGATTACCAGAAAGCGTAAGGTATTCGTTTTAGAATAGACACTTTTGAATTGAGGAGGTGCTATGGGTGTGGTGGGGTGCAGTTACAGTGTTGAGTCATGGGACACGTTAGTAAGAGAGAGCGAGCTTTGCTGCGGCTTCTTCGGCGTATTCGATGTAGGAGTCCACTAAGGTCTGCAGCGTTTGTAGGGACACGCCAGGTAAAACAGACCTCTAATTAAAGTAAACTAAAATCTCTGATGAGACGGAACATCTTCAAGTGTACATACTTTTGACATGAAAAGGCTACTCTTAAAAAGTTATCTGTATGAAATAGCTATAAGGCTGATTGTTGGCTTTACAGACACAAATTGGGGGAGAAGCTTGGCTAAACATTAAAACAAGAAAAAGGCCTAAAAGCCTCTGTCGAGCCGCTATACAGGAAATCTAGTAGCCACTGCTTCATTAAAAATCTGAATTTTAGTTCAGTTTTGAGCACAGAATACAGGGTGAGCGCATTTTTGTCCTGCTAGGCGAGTTGAGATTTCATAAAGTGCATAAAATAGACTCATCCAGAAGTGACTCAGTCTTGATATTAAAAAAGTGCGTATTTCAAACCGAACTTGTCAATAAATTAGAGCTCGAAAGTTTTAAAGTTTTGATTTGAATTAAACTTAAATCCTTTTACTACACGCGTATGTTAAATTTTTTTGGATCGGGTGACGCATTTGGATACAAAAACTGAGTTCAGTGAGCAAATAACTAAACAGTGCCAACCAAATTTAATTCAATGGGGGTCTTCACAACAATTTTGTTACTTTGGCGGTTCGTTGGTTGTTTGGAATTTTAGATAACTTTTTCCTATTTTCTTCACACGTAATTTCCCCAGCTCATTTTTGAATTCTTCGAGTTACTTCAGCTCCTTCTTGTCCTTCGTGCACAAATTTGAATAACCAACTTTCAGCATTTCGACTGGTTTTCTCTTCAAAAACGTACGGTACGCATAGTTTTGTTGAGAAAAAATTTGCCACTTCGTGAACGCGAGCAAACAAAATGAACTAGCTCATTTAAGTGATCTGAACTACATTGAGCGATCACCAAAATGAACCAAAGATCCCAACTCTAGACAATATTAATTTTGCTCGCTTCCCAAAACAGGGTTAAAAAAAAATAACTGTTTACTTTTTCTAGCATTTGTTTTGCCTTAACTTCAATGTCAGAGCAGTTCATTTCAGTACAAAATTAAGCTGAAATCATTGCCATCTGTTTTTCATAGCAGTAATAGCAGTAATAGCAGTAATAAAAGAAAGAAAACAATTGCAACAAGTGTTTTTGAATTAACCTTTAATTAAAAGCATTTAAAGCAAAATTAGAGCAAATGTTTTGCACACATATTTAGTCTGTTTTCAATCGAAAATATTTCTCTAGATACGTGGACCAGTCTCAGGTTCCATAGGAGCTATATACTGAACTGCTTATGTGAGGGATCTTGAACGTTGCATTTTCTTCAGTTGAGTTATCAAATTCTTATTTATATAAATAGAGAAAAAAACTAGACAATGCAAGACTTTTTACTAGCCAGGCACAAGGAAGACATTTATATACGTCTAAAAGCCGAATTGGCAAAAGACACATTTTCCTGATTTGTTTGTTGCACAAATACATATAAAAAGGAATTCAATTCAATTTGTGTGTTTTCAAAGGATTTAACCATAACTTGTGCGCATTAGTTTGCAATAAGGAAATTTTTATACGCAACTCTGCAGACAACCACTAGCTTAATCGCGTCAAAAAGGCTTAACACATATTTTATATTAAAAAAATATATGTACATACATATATACCTAGTTAAAGATCTTATTTTGAGTAATTCCAAACAGTTGATTTGATTTTATCGAAAAAGCGGTACAACATACAGTATTTAAACTATAAACAAGCAACAAATTGCAGTTTGCCGCCAGTAGGAAAAAAACCAAAAAGACGCAGCCTAGCAAAAGTTAAGTAAAACTTTCATTTTCGATTAGAAAACTTACATATGTACTGCAGCAATTTCTTTAAGCTGTTTACTCCGCAAACCCGCTTACCTCCTCGAGCTGCGTTTCAACGTCACGCTTGACACCTCAACTGTCAACTGTGGTTAATTAAATAATCACAGAAATGCGTACTTATAACTCTTTTTTGTTTGAAGAAACAGTACAGGTAAATAATACTCTGTAGGAAATATAGTACACACGTACATTGTTTACAGATTTCAGCAATGAAGTCAAGCGAGTTGAAGTTCTACTATTGTCCTGTTCGTATAGGAATCGCTGTTGCCTAAAACCATTACAATGACATCAGTGGTATCCTTAGCCCGAAAAAAATATAAACGCCAAATCCGAGGGCGGATCTAAAAACAAAGCTTTAAGCATTTAGTGTTCCTTCAAAAGTACTTAGGTGTAGTGAAACAACTTCGTGGTCAATATATGTTGGTTGGCTGCGTTGATAACTTGGATAACTTTGCTAATCCCTGAGCCGAGGAGCAGAGTTGAAAAAGATAGTAGTTACCTTGGCAAAATGGCCTAGCCGTCATAATGGAGCCTTGGCTGTCCTACATTCTACCTCATTTCTTGAGAAGCTGCTGTGCGATAACACCGTACGACATTTTCGGTTTTTTCTTTCTGGGGAATTGAGGAAACCAAATTTTTCTGAAAGTCTGGGTTGCATGTAGAAAACTTATTTCTCAGTTCTCCCGGGATGGCGATTTTAGGTTATTTTTTCCATTTTCAAATTGGTGGTCGCAGAGGAGCATTCAAAATAATTAAAACTGATACAAATGCAAATATTTTTACCATCAAAAAGCCTTTCTGGGGGCTCTCGAGTGCCAGGAGTCTGAATTTGCAATTTATTTCCACAAAAAAAAAAAAAATGAGGAAAATTTTTTTAGAAACATTGTATATAAAAATTCTTTAGACACACTGTTTAGAAACATTGTTTGCACTATTCTTTCATGTGCCTTCCATATCTTTTGTACCAAAGCGCGACCTAGCGACCGTTTTTGGTAAAAAAAAATTGCAGACTCGAATCCTCGTGCTCGAAAACCCTGGAAAGACCTTTTGATGATAAAAATATTTGCGTTTAAATTAATTTTAAATTTTTTTAAAACTCCCCCACGACCCGGAACTTCAAATTGAAAAACAAAAACGGTTAAAATTTCCAACCTGGGAAAACTGAGAAATTGCTTTTCTATTTACATACAACACAGACTTTCAGGAAAACTTGATTTCATCAATTCCCCAGCCGACTGCCGAACAGTGTAATATTTAATGCCTTTATAGCAGCCTGGCTGACAAAGATTAATTCTTTCATTTAACTGG
The DNA here is from genome assembly GCA_029783565.1 of Rhagoletis cerasi. Classification (NCBI taxonomy): domain Eukaryota; kingdom Metazoa; phylum Arthropoda; class Insecta; order Diptera; family Tephritidae; genus Rhagoletis; species Rhagoletis cerasi. The sequence goes on from JAPVRG010300673.1 coordinate 10,931, forward strand.
CTATTGCGCAATGGATTCGCCCTTCGCTTGGCTATAAACTCTGCATAGGAAATGCTACAGTATTTTGGCGGCTTATAACACTTGATAAGTTGAAATTCCGCGCAGTATACCGCAGCGCCTACTCCCTTTTCCCTTGGCCTCAAAAACGGCTTTAATATTCGGTCCAAATCCAGAGTCCTAGGTGCCACTGTCATCCTAATCCAAGATAATAATTAATCTCAACGGGTTTACCCTCCATTCCCGCCCAACCGACACGAGGGGCGCAGTCCGCATGACGGACGGAACCTTTTTTTTTGTTTTTTTTTTTTGGTGCCGAGTCATGGAAAGCAGGAGTTTGTTAAGTGTCGAGATCTAAAACTATTCAGCTACAGAATTAAATTCATCAGCTGATTGGATATGAAATAAAGATAGTATTTCATTTATTGAGAGAGGACAGTATAGATTTCTTTATAGTAAAAAGCGAGTCCGATATGT
>JAPVRG010300674.1:0-10958 GCA_029783565.1 Rhagoletis cerasi
TGGGGCGTATTCTTGTTTTCGTACGAATCGAAAATCGTGAAATTTTCCTATCATTTTCTACACAAAAATTTCAAATTTTCGATTCGTACGAAAACAAGAATACGCCTCATTATATTTCATTAATTATAATGGGTCAGATTATTGTTTTCGTACGAATCGAAAATTTAAAGTTTTTGTATAGAAAAGTAATAGGAAAATCTGAAATTTTCGATTCGTACGAAAACAAGAATACGGCCAAATATACATATATTTTACTTATTTTTATTTTCAGGTCGTACACGTTTGTGCTTTTTTACAAAATTGATCTCCCAATGAATGTAGTACATATGAATGAATTACAAATAAAAAATGTACAAATTCTAAATTGGTGTTCGAATTGGGGGTGTATTTCGTTATTCGAGTGATAACACAAATGCATAAATGAACTAGATGAACTAAATGACCCAGTTCTTTTGAGTGATTCGAACTAGACTCACTGGTCACTTAAATGAACTAAATTTCCCAACTCTACTTCATGTAGAAATGACGCATTACAATTGCTAAGCTTTTGTAGTTCAACTTGCAAATTATCAACTTTTTTAACTTCACATAGAAGTGACGCATTACTGATACTAAGTTTTCGTAGTTCATCTTGGAGTTTATTAACTTTTTGTTGCTAAGATTTTTTGTCATCAGCCAAAGAGTTTATAATTCCAAACAATTTGGAATTTTCATTTTTGATCGAAACCAGTTCATCAAATAGAGCATGTAGAGAAATAGTATTATTTTCCACATTTTTAGCACCACTATTTTCTTTAAACAGCGCAACATTGTAATTTTTACAAATATCGGAAACAGATTCGTCTATTGCGATAACACTTTCATTAAAAGCAGGTGGAGGCGTACGAAGTGACCTTCGGCGCACATCAAGACAAGCATTGCACTTGGAATGATTATTACTTCTTTGGAGAAATTCTAGACCAGCTGGCATTATGTTTACACATGCGAGATGGAACAGTTCACCACATTTCACACAATGTACTTTAGGTTTCCCACGGTCAACCTTTAGACCACATAAGCACGGCATTATTAGAATATATATGTATGTATGTAGATTTACAGAGTCACTATCTCAGATAGATTTTAGTTTAACATGTTTGCCGTATCCAATAATAATTTTTTTTTTACAAATTTTATTTTGAAAAAAATAAAAAAGGTCCATGACGTGGATTTGTTTTTCCAACACGAACATGTTGAGGAAACAAGACCCAACTTACTTCGGGAGCGGCGCTTTATTTTGGACCACTCCAATCCTATTGAACTTCCTTCCGTAGAGTAAGTACACAGCAAAAACTTTGATTCTTTGGTAAGCAATTTTCTTTTTGTATCAAAGAAGGAGCGCATTGCAAGGTAATAAAAGACGGTTGTTCGCTTACCCATTGCATTGCATGTTCTTATATGTAATGTGATGTGTAAGAAGTTGCACATTTATTAGATTACCTTCAATGACATGCTCATGTTAAAGCATTGCGTTCTGTAGTCTAGAAGGTAAGCGGTGAATCTCGATTACCCATAGAGAGTCACTTCTTACACATCACATTACATATAAGAACATGTAGTGCAATGGCAAGCGAACAGCCGTCGTTTACTTTGTAATGCGTTACTTCATTGATACAAGAAAAAAGCGCTTACTTAAAAAGACAAAGTTTTTGCTGGGTATCTATTAAAACAAATCTTTTAGGGCTATCACTGAATCCATCGTTGTCCGATTTTTCGTAAAATATACGTACCTGCTATCTCTGAATTCGAATAGCTACGAACGTAGCATATACTTTAAATGCATGCAATCGTAGCAATTCAGATTCTTCTTCTTCTTCGGCGCAGTAACCACCTAAGCCATTTTGGCCGAGTCTAGCAAAGCCGCCAGTTGCTGCGCTTCTGTGCCAACTGACGCCAATTGGAAATGCCAAGTGAAGCCAAGTCCTTCTCCACCTGATCTTTCCAACGCAGAGGAGGCCTCCCTCTTCTCTGCTACCACCAGCGGTCTTCGGGTCGAATACTTTCAGGACTGGAGCGTTTGTGTCCATTCGAACGACATGCCCAAGCAGCGGAGCCACTGTAGTTTAATTCGCTGCACAATGCCCATGCCGTTGTGAAGCTCGTACATCTCATCGTTCCATCGTCTGCGGTACTCGCCGTCGCCAACGCGTAAAGGCCCGTAACTCTTCCGTAGAAACTTTCTCTCGAATACTCCGCCTCATCGGATGTTGTCATTGTCCATGCTTCTGCGCCATATACCAGCACGGGCATGATGAGTGACTTAAAGAGCGTGGTTTTCGTACGTCGAGAGAGGACTTTACTTCTGAAATGCCTACTCAGTCCAAAGTAGCACTTGTTGGCAAGAGTGATTCTTCGTTGGATCTCAAGGCTGACATTATTATCGGTGTTTAGCACTTGAATTTAAATCGAAAAGGGTTCTACAGCATAAATGGACTAGCAACTAAAAAGTCCAGTAACAATATTTTTTTGAAACAAATAAATTATTAATTCATTAAAATTAATCAGGCTTGATGCAAGATATGCCGGATCTACCCACGATTCACAGTAGCTTCTTAAAGAGATAATTGCAAAATACGTATCAAAGGGGAGATTAGAATTCTGTTTATTAAGGTACTTAAAATTGCACTTTCTCTAAACACATATGTGCCGGACAAAAGTATTGGCACAGAGAATTTTTCGCAATATATGCAAAGTTTTTTCTATAATTTTTATTTGCAAATTTTCTATAAAAATATACTTTATACTACAACGAAAAACACAAAAAATAAAATCTGCAAACTTTGTGCAAAACTCAGGAAAATTCCATAAATTTCCGTACAGATTTGCAACTCTCTCATCAGATTTTTTAAAAAAATTCAAGGTATGCAATTTTATAGCCCATTCAATTTGAGTGTAACAAAGTACGAGTTTGAAGTTTCTAAAAACCGCGTTGATTTTTAATTTTTTTTTGCGATGTTATTAATAATACATAAGAAAAATTTTCAAATATACTTTTTATAAAAAATTTCTCCAAAATCGTTAGAGCCATTTCCGAGAAACCTATTGATATATGTACATATATATAAACAAGAATAGTTCGTTTTAAGTAATAAGATTAAAAAATATGTAGTATTAAAAATTATGCGGCAACCCTGTTTATAAATATGCCCCGATATTTTGAGCGTATATGTTCTGTGTATACATACATACATACATATGTAAATTCAAAAAAAATGCGCCTTGAAATTAAAAGGATGCACGTTTCAATTCCAACCCCCTTCGAAAATATTTCTGAATTAATGTTCGCATAAACACCCTTCATTTGATATCGATATTACGTGGTTTTAGTTATTTTTTTAAAATCGCAAATAAGTAGCAACCTTACGCTAATACTTTAAGGGAAAACACTTACTGTATAGGTGAAGCATATTTTAAGGTCTTGGTTTTACTACCCATGAATCGTAGTATTGTATGTATCTTAACTTTCTAAACAAAATTTTTTATAAATATGCGATGAAAAATAGGTGGTAACCCTATTTAAAATTGTGTCTGAATTTGATATTTTTAAAATACTTTTCATTTGATACCCATATTAGGATGTTTTATTTAATTTATAAATTAAAATAGAATTTCATTCGCTTCGCTAGTGGCAATGCCAGCCTCAATATCAAAATTCGAAAATAGCGCAGCGAAACATATTGCACTGCATGATAGTTGTCACTTAGAAATCTGTTAAATGAGCTTTGCGTGTAAGCAGTTACCCAAACGCATATGTAAAAGTCTGTGGATTTTTGATTTCTACGTACGTACTTATGTAAAAATGGCAAAGCAGCGCAAGTATGCCAAGTATGCATAACCAGCGCTTAAATGTATAAAAATCGCAGTGTTAGTAATGAAAAAATATTTCGGATAAGGTTCAGATGTGGGTTATAGAAACGCAGAAACCCACTGCCTAACTGGTATTCGAAAAATTCAAAGGCGTCTTTTTTGCCCGACGAAGGTTTAGAGGCGTTGATAAAATGGCACAGCATGCTTTTTTATCACATTAGCAAATATCACTTTGGCAACATTTTTGGTTCACATTTTTTGAAGTTCTTACTGCCATTTCTTCTGGCATACAAGAGATACAAAAACGATTTATACACTAGCTTATGGAATATTTAGAAGCTTTAAAATGAATATGTACAATAATGCAGCTGGAATAAAAAGTATGGTGACTCATCGCAAAAACTATCAAAAAACATAGCTTCTCGCGGTTTTTTTCAAACCAGGGACCCTAATCATTACTAGTTCTATCAAAAAAAACTTATATTTAATCATTATTTTAAGATTTTAAAAATTGCGGTCAATAATAGTCAGAAATAAAAATTATGTATCGAATTATATTTTTTGATCAAAAATAAAACTTAAAGTATAAACAAAATCAATTCGCTGAACGAACTTCGTCGGAAAAAAGTTCGCTATCAAAATTAAAACACACTGCAGTATATGAGATTGCACACAACCAAAGCGACGGCGAAGTTCGTCTGACGAAATTCGGCGAGAATAGATTTATTTTTATTTTATTATTGTGGCGTAATTATATTTTATTTTTTAACAAGGTTATTGAGCTTTGTACCACGATTTGTTTTTAGGAAAAATGGAGAAAACAAATCGTGGTACAAAGCTCAATGACCTTGTTACAAAATAAAATATAATTACGCCACAATAATAAAAGCAAAAAAGAAATAGTTTAGGATGAGCCTGCCTATATCTATGCAATGATTCCATATAATTCATGTATAGAAAATAATAATAGCAATCACAATGTTCAAGTTGAAATAACGGCGAATCAGCTGCACTTGATAGGAGTAGATTGTATATGGAAATGGATTTGCAACAACAGCTTTCGGGGTGTACATAGCTCAGTGGTTAGCGCTTCTGGCTTTGAACATCGATGATGCGGGTTCGATTCCTGCTGAAGTCTAGAAAAAGAAGTCTGATGAGGAGATGTGGTGATCTCCGAAATAGCAGCTATAACTTCTACCGCTTAGACTGTGTTGTTTTTTCCATTTTTCCTAAAAACCAATCGTGGTACAAAGCTCAATAACCTTGTTAAAAAATAAGATTTATTTTTAATTTTGCCGCTGCCGCCGGTCGACAAAATCAGCTTTCAGTGATAAAATAGATTTGTCTCTTTACTTTTCAAGCAGATCATTATCAAGAAGAAGAAGAATGGAACGATTTGATGATTCATCTTTTCACTCTTGTACTTTTATATTTTTTATTTGTCAATCCGCTGATGCGAGTTTCGTTTCGTTTCTGTTTTACTGGGCGAAATGTTTCAGCGAATGTCACCCGACGGCATCGCTCCGCCCGACGAAATTCTCTCAGCGAATTGGTTCTGTTTATACTTTTAGTGTTATTTTTTCGTCCTAAAACAATGATGATTTTGTGAATTGTTATTCTCTGATCATAAAAAATTATTATTTGAGTTTTATTTTTTCATAAAACAAATTATTATTTACTAAGTTTTATTTTTTTATCGAAACAAAAACATTTCTTGCGCGTTATTTTATCTCTAAGAAATAAAAAATTATTTTTGAGTTTTATTTAATTTTTTTTTATCAGATTGAAAAATTTAAAAAGCTACACCGCTTTTCTAATAAGTGTTTAGTGGTGAATTTTTTTGCTTTGCACTAGTCAACATATGTACTTAAAATTTATGCTAAATTTGTCAACCCTATACACATATATGCATATTAATTTGTTGTAATTTTTGAGTGCATATACTGGCTTGTCCATAGCGAAAAATATTTACCACTTAACACTTATAAGAAAATCGGGTAAGTTTCAATTTGCCAAAAAAAAAAATTAAACTCAAAACATAATTTTTATTGCTCAGAGAAAAAATAACGCCTTCGATCAAAAATATAAACTAAAAAAAAACAATCATTATTTTTGATAAAATAATATAACTCAAAAAATAATGAGATTTTCTGATCACAAAAACAGAACTCATAAAACAATTTATTTTTTTTTATCAAAAAAACAACTATTCAGAAATCAATCATTAGCCGCCTTCGATTCACCACTTCTCTGCTTGTTTGCGTTTATCCCTGCTAGCTTAGCGAACAATTTATATGTGAAAGCAGCGATGACCGTTGGCGAGTTTGGTTGTACCTCATTAATTTCGTTCATTTCGCCACTGCCTTAGTGTTGTCGAATGCGGCTACTATTTCACAAAGAAAAAATAACTCGAGAAAAGAGTTTTATTTTTGATCAAAAAAACATTAATAAAAATCAAAATGTAATTATTAATTATAATTTTTATAGGTATGGCTAAAAAATTTTTAATCATAACAGATTCAGATACAGGATAAGAAAACACATACACATACATAATGGGTGGTCCATATAGTATTTCCTTTTTTCGGTATACTCGTATTGTTGATTTTTTTAAAAAGAGCAAACACCACAAAAAAAGTCGTCGATACTTGGTGCGCAAAAGATTGATTGCGGCATGGACTATGTGGAATGGCGCGCCATCCTGCGGAAACCAAAGATCGTCCAAGTCCATGTTTACAGTTTCCGACCACAAAAACCCGTTTATCATGCCTCTGTAGCGCTCACCGTTGACCGAAATGGCGTTTGCAGCAACACTTTCAAGGAAAAATGGACCAATGATGCCACCACTCCACGATCACTTGCGGGTTTTCCGATCCCCAGATGCGGCAGTTTTACTTGTCAACATAGCCTCCGAGTTTAAAACGACCTTCTTCTTATTTTCAATACAACATTGATTTTGGAAATAAGTTAGCAATATTTCCCAACGTTGTTCAAGCGTAAAGCGAGATATGATACTGACTTTCAGTCAAGAAAAAAAAAATTTTTTTTGCGATCGCCTTCACAATATCTTTAATCCTAGGGGTGGACTGGAACAACTTTTTTTGTCGATCCACCCTAATGTACACCCGTTATAGTATACTCGAAACTGTTCTACGATATTTGGAAGCTTTTGATTTTTTTTTATTGAAATTCTGAAAATGATCATAATATTTGGTACCCGTTGCAAATTTTAAAACTAAAGCAAATCATTGAATATGAATATTTCTCCGATGAGTACAAAGATTTTCCATCCCAAATTCTTATTATAGGATGGTTTTGAACTTAGTTAGAAATATTATCTTACGAGAAATTAAGGTTAATCGTGATATCTTTCGAATCCTTCCATAGGAGTTTTAATTTTTACCTCAATTTACTTGGTTAGGAAAAATTTTATGGACCAGCTCTTTTGGGTTAAACCTCATTCAAGCAAGCAAGTGATAGTAAAAGGCGGGCACAGTGACCTCATTCCTGAAAATTTGAAAGTTTTGGCATAACTTGTATCGGCTCGCGTCCAGCGCACGCTTAACACATTTAAGGCTTTTCTTCGCGATAATCTAATGAAAATGTTGCCCGAAACTTCAAGATATATTTTGCGTTTAACTATAACAACAACTATGTGCCACTCACATTCGGGAGTTAACTATAGATTTTCAGTACAAAAATAGTAAGTTAACTGCCGGATGTGAGTTAACTCTCGGCTGTGAAAAATGTAAGATTTTATGAGTTAAAAACTCTCCGAATAAAATGTCCAGTCAAATAAAGTGTTAGTATCTGCTTATAATTGTGACAAATACATTTATACAATTGTCAAATGATTTCAGTAGCGTTACCAAATCAATTTGGAAAGGGTCATTCCCCACTATGGGGCTTCATGTGAGTACTGCATACTTTGGAATACTCAGTATCGATACTTTTAAAAATCGGGTACTGTCTATCCTTTTGATAATCGTGTTCTGAATGATTTGGAATCGACACTACCCAATACCAATCTGTATATGTGGACCACCAGGTCGTATGCGTAACCCGATTCCATGGCCAAGTGAAAAAATAATTTATACTTGCGTACATGTGACGAATGCACTTACCTAATTAATATATTTTAATAAAATAAGCTCTGTTCAATTTAGGAAGAAAACGTTTAAGCTTCCATACATTAATGTATGCACATAAACACATGATAATATAATGTCAAATTAAATAAAATTAAGCTACAAAATCATGACTATTACAAATGAAATTCATTTGTGTGATGACGAATTCACCCGACCACTTCTAAAAACATATTTAAAAAGCAAATTTCATTCTAACTACAACAACGAAACATACTGATGATGAACCATGGGAAGCCAACCAAGTGTACATATATGTATACATACATATGTATATATATGTACTTTTTATGGTGACAATAATCAAGCATAATTAATGGAGAACACAAATGTTAAGACAAATGAAACCATGAAAAACATATAGAAAAAGCAATGCCATAACAATTAAGTAAAATCAAACCAACATGCAGACGTTTCCACTTTGGCTAACTGGTTGCCAGCAACAACAGCAGTGGCATGCCAAGAATGCCAGGACACCCACACGTTTACCAATGAAAGGCAAAATTTGCAGAGATTCGTATGTACACATGCATGTGTTGTGAATGCGAATACCTACATATGTGTGTAAGGGCGCTATGAGACACACATACGTATGTGTTTAAGCAATTGTTTGGGCATGTGTACATTAGAGTGACTTAATTAGACATTATGACAACTACATACATATACAGGAGGCTAAAACTTATGCCAGAAAAGTCAAGAAAGCGTGCCAAGCATGACTGCGTAAAAAATGTGTGAGCGAAAACATATTGTGCATGAAGTTGGAAAAAATATATTGTACGTAGATATGCGCACATCTACTAGTGACTAAAAGTAAAAATGAACTGGTTAATTTGCACTCAAACTTATGGCTGTCGCACGCGTGCTGTCACATGCATTTATTCTTTGATATCAAAGCATATATGTACATACATTCAAACGTACATATATAATATACAGTCAATCATTTATACTTACTTTGAAATCTTTGCAAGTTTTATCGTTTCGGCATTTCCGTGTCACTTCTGAATTTTTCTTCCAGTCCACATCACAAAAACACAAGTTGACGTGCTTTATTAAATGCACATATGTATGTTTGAATGTGTGTATGTAGCAGCATTGTTTAGTTGTGTCTTTTTACTGCCATACTTTTAATTCACCTACCACTCTTTTTTTCTTTGTCTAATTTTATTTTCTTAGCCTCCACTTCCATGCGTGCTGTAATGTTCAACTCACACGCAAATGATCAAAGTCAAAAGACAAATATCCTTTAACTTGATCCAATCCTGATGCGCTCGCCGGCTGACATACATACATATGTAGTTATGCTCACTCACATTTGCCTTATTATTTATTACATGTACCCCATTTGCCACAGAACGAGTAAGAGTTCGAATCGAACTCGTTTTGACGTCGGTCTGCTGAAGGCATCTGGGTGAACTCAATCGACGTCAAATCGAAGTCGTTTTTCCCCATTCATATCATTTCGCTTTCTTGTTTATTTTTATTTTAATATTATTATTATAGTAAAATTTATGGAGTTAAAGCACAGTCAGTATTATAGCAAAAGTTAAAAAAGCGGTTTGTGTCTGCGATCACCCGAGTTCAGCGCCACCTGTGTTCAAAGAGTCCGAACTAGAATTGAATTAAAGATATTGGTGCTCATATGAACATATGAATGTTGAAAGAGACAATAAATAAAAAGTCAGTTTCATAAAATACAAAATCAGAATATCGTTGAATTATTTTAATACCTATTGCAAAATTTTATACAGACAAGACTAAGAAGTAGAAAAAAATAAAAAATAAAAACTTTTTAATATACACGTTTTTGTAAATGGACTAAAAAGTAGAAAATAATTATTTCTATACTCATAGAATTTATGTTGATAAGTTTTGATTATCACATTTTTAATTTTTTAATATTTTTTAGACTTAAAATTTAGATCTAAAATTTATACTGCGCAAGTACAAATTTGAAATAGATTTTAAGCGAGCGATTTTAACAATGTGTAAAAAATCAGGATTTGGTTTACATATATCACTTTTCATAGCAATTCAAGAATATTACATGCGCCCTACGTTTTTCATTTAAAGTCTCAAAAATTGTTTATAATGACTATTGTTAGAATTTTGAAAATCAAAACTTATCAAGAAAAATCCTATGAGTATAGAAAAAATTATTTTCTACTTTTTAGTCCATTTACATAAACGTGGTATATTAAAACGTTTTATAATTCGATTTTTTCCATACAAGTTATATGAAAGAAAATGCGAAACACCGTAAACAAAAATGAACTCAAAAATCAATGCGAGTTTTGAGCAACTTCAAACTTGTACTCTGATATACTAAACTGTAATGGGATATAAGGCTGTTTCGTTTTTAACACGCTTCTATTAGTTTCACTTGTATTTTTGTTTGCTTGCTTGCTTGTTTGTTTGTAACTCTCTTCTGGCAGCTGCTGCAAGCGTGTTTTTTAGTTTTTTTAAACTATATTCTGCTTATTTTTTAAATCAGATTAAAAAGTTTGAAATTTTGAGGAAAACCTGCCGAATTTTTTTAAATATTGCACACAGTTTAGAAGTTCGATTTATATGGGTTTTGATAAGGAAGAAACTCTATTTTTATAAAAACATAACTAAAATTAAATAACGAACAGTAAATTGTTAAAACTTCTCAATATGTGATGCGTTTAAAATTTTGACACGGGGTGTAGTATTAATGTAATGCATTAAAAATTAGTTTACATTATATAAATGTGAATATTTAACCTATTTTTATTTTTAATTAACATGTAATAATAATAATAATAAATTGGCGCTTACACAATATGTTAGTATTTGGCAGAGCTTCTCCTCCGATTTGTCGCATGCGCCTTGATGTTGACACACAAAAAGGAGAGACCTAGAGTTTTACGCCGACTCATAACGGCGATTATATTTTTATGAAAAGTCTTTTCAAGAAAGAAATACACTCGGAGGTTT
>JAPVRG010300674.1:10978-21350 GCA_029783565.1 Rhagoletis cerasi
AGCATGGCTGCATTTTTTATTAAGGGGATTCATCTAAACGTATAAATGTCTTATAAACTTGGTAAACTTATAAATTTATCCAGTTTGTAAATGAACTGTCAAATTTTGTATGAAAAATCGTTTACACAAACTTGATAAGTTTACGCTACAATTTCAGCGAATAAATGCGATAAACAGATGCATGCACATGCAGCATCACATAGCATGCATTTAGGCGCTTGATGATAGCAAAAGCGCGTAAACACAAACAATGGTAGAGGTAAAATTAAAATATATCTGTATAATTTTTGCAAATGAATGCAGTTTACACAATTATTTACCCAGGGGCGTTCATATAACTGTGCGTGTAAACATATAAAAATACACGATTGATAAATTTGTATGCTTAGATGAATCCCCTTAATATGTTAGTATTGGGCAGAGCTTCTCCTCCGATTTGTCGCATGCGCCTTGATGTTGACACACAAAAAGGAGAGACCTAGAGTTTTACGCCGACTCATAACGGCGATTATATTTTTATGAAAAGTCTTTTCAAGAAAGAAATACACTCGGAGGTTTTCCATTGCCTGCCGGGGGCGACCGCTATTAGAAAAAATTTTTTTTATTTCTTTTTTCTTATGTTGGTGGGAAACTGGACTCGAACCCAAGTCCTGCGGAATGGCAGTGTGCATTGCTGACCACTACACCACAGCGGCCACCGTTTAACATGAAATTGAAAAAAATATTGAAGTGCAAAAAAATAAATTAAATTAATTAATAAATTTTTTGTCAAAAAATAAAAAATAACAAATTTATGGAAGTACAAAAATATCGAAGTACAAACGAAAAGAATTAAGGGCCGATTTCATAATGAAACATTAAAGTTCCTTTTGCAAAAGTTTCCTTTTAGTTAAAGTGACATTTAAATGTACTGTGTCTCTTAAAGGCACCCCTATCTTTAAAGTGGCTTTATGAAATCGATCGGTAAAATAAAGCATCCGTTAAATTTAAAAGATTCTTTAATTTTATTATGAAATCGGCCCTAAATTTATTAAATTTGATAATTTTTTAACAGTACTGTATACATTTATAGCATAGTTTTTCAGTTCGCTGGTACATCGTTTTTGCGGTTCGCCGATGATATGCTTTTGCGGTTTACCAACGAACTGTGCCTTCATCCTCTGATGAGTTCGCCGGCGCACAGTGGACAAAAATAGGAGTGGTCGGAATTTGTTGAAACTTTCTAAAAGAGTTAAATCACGCTAATTTCAATAATGAAATCGATTTTTCCAAGTTTTTTTTTACTTTTTGATATAGAGGTAAAATAAGGCATAGTTATTGTTCACATGTACAATTATGTTACAAAATATGAATAAAACAATCTACAGACGGTATGTACTCTTCCAGTTTTTCGAGTATCAGAAAGCTGATATTTTCTTGAGCGAAATTTCCAAGGATTCTTCAGATAATAAACCTACCAAAACACGTTAAAACAAATAGTTAGAGATATACATAAATAAATAAACAGCTCAGAAAATATTACCTTTTGGTAAATCAAAGAGCTTAATTGCATCGCATCCGTGTATTAAACCTTTATGAACAGAACTAGGCATGTTATACCAACTACAAGTCTCTTGTTTCGGTTACCATATTACTGAACTCATAGCTTTTTATTTCTTTTCCACAAGAAAAGACTTCTAGGACGAATTCGTTCATGTTAAATTTCATTGTAAAAGTTAGTAAATTAGTATTTTTTTCAGTAAACTAATTTATACCTCTCCTAAAAATGTTTCATATTCATTTTCATTTAGTTTCATACCTTTCAACTAAAGCTTTCTTAAATCTCTTTATTTTGACCCCGATATAGAAATATTTCACATAACTTGGATATAATTTATTCAAATTGGGCTTTCAAAAAGAAGTGAAAATCTCTACAAAAATATATTTAAACGAAAATATTCTTAAACCTCTTCCGTGTACCAAATTTCATCTAAATTCATCCAACTGTTACGGAGCGAAGATAAATCACTCCTGGTGTCGGTTTTTCATTTCATCAAATTTCAAACCACCCTGTATCGCTAAATCGAGTTCTAACTTCCGAAGATAAAACGTTATGCACACCTCTGGTCAATCTCTTTAATTCGAACAAACAATGCAGATCTGATGACATTCACAAAAAAATGCTTTCGCGTATTGTAAACTTCCATAACTCGAATCACCATTATCCAACGAAAAAGTTCGACTTGTGGAGACTTCGAGTTAAAGAATTGTTAAATATTTCATTTTTTTTTGTGCTAAAAGCATTTAAAACCACTGATTATTAAATTAAATTATTCCAATTCAAGCCCTGCATAGAGTTTCGTGTGAACTAAAATATTCAAAAATAAGTGAACTGAATATGTTTTTCTCTTCACCTCTGCTTCAACTTCCACATTGCACACGCGGCGTGCTTGTGATAAAATTAATTTTATTGCTGCAGTTAAAGCATGCTTATCTCTACCTGCTACCAATCAATCATAGATATTTATGGCGAGACTTTTAAACTTTTCTTTTCATGTTTTGCCTAATCCAGCCTCAAAAATCCCAAAAACAGGCAGTATCGGTAAGGCGCTTACAGCGCCAATCAAGAAAAGGAAGTGCTCCATAGGATTCCAAAATTCCCAGCAATTCCTATATTTTCGTTTGCCTTTTTGATTTCACCCCCTTTATTTTAAATGCATCTAGACTGCGAGACTCCTGATGCCATGATAAATATGTACATACATACATAAATACGTACGTATAAATTATTATCCAAAAGCACTCTTTTTAGGAATAGGGACTTCTCGAACAACAAGATTCGTGGAAAAAAACGAAAATCCACAAAATTAGGGACTTCCCCTAAATAATTCGGTTTACAGAAGGTTCGTACCAGAATTTTAGTTCGAGTTAAGGAGAAATTCGAATAATGGAAGTTCGAGTTACGGAGGCATTAGTGCATGTATTTTAACTTCTAAATCCTATTGCCACTCATTTCAGTTCGAGTTATAGAAAATTCGAGTTATATAAGTTTGATTTAGGGAAGTTTGACTGTATAGAAAAGCTTAAACAAATACAAAAAAAGGATATGTAGGCTCTTTTTCAAAATGAAATATTTTTGCTTGGCGGAAAAAGACGGAGAAAATATTACTTTCCCCTAGTAATAGAGGGTTCAAGTTACCATAAGTCATAAAAAAATTCCGGAGATTTTTTTTGTCTCTAAATGTTTTAGCATCTTCAAACACGGATTTACTTATATTTAAAAAAATATTTGTTTGTAATTTTTTTCATGAAACATATATTTCTGGGTTCACCATAATCATGTTTATAAAGATACAGTAGTACATCTTATTAAGGATAAAAATGTATTTTTAACAAATTTTTTACTACAACTACTTTTATGGTGTGTATGAATTACTTTTACAAATTACAAATTGCGTGTACAAATTACTTGTGATTTGAGGGGATGTATAAGGCTTAAGGTCTATTGATTCACAATATAGGCTAAAAACTTTTCTTTACTGGAGCTTTAGCTTTCGAATGATACCAAAAATTCCTAGTTCCAAGACTTTCCACTTTTGCATTTTTGCCCACGTTCGGAGCAGTGTGCAGCGGGTCGCTGGCGAACGTCGCCTGCGAACAAATTGTTCACCAGAACGAGTCGGAATCGACTTCGACAATGAAGTCGTTTGGCAAACTGGGTATGTATATATGTGTACTCTAACAATACCCGGCAGAAAATAACTATCACTTGATAAAAAAGAATCAACTTGTAGTTAGCTATGACAAACTAACTTCAATTGAGTTCTAAAGTCATACGGACGTAATCATGAGTTTGTTTTCATTGAACAAGTTTCTGTGTAAATATCCTCATACAAAAATACTTTGAATACAGTTTTTTCTGCACTTCACGGACACTTTTTCGAATTCAGGACAAATAAAATGAAGATCGAAATTCTATATTATCATTTTGAAGTTAGGTCTGACGGAATTCGAATATGGGACCACCTACAGCAGAATATGTAAACAAATAAACAAATATGTAATGTTAAATAAAGTAAATAATGAAGCATGTAAACAAATTAAAAAACCTTTTTTATTATTGATACTTTATGTTCACAAGTAGTTACTTACAAGTTAGTTAACACCTAATGCAGATTATTTTGCGACCTTCGCCATACAAATATAGTTAGCTTTCCTCAAAGAAAATAAACAAATCAGCGTATAGTTAATTTAAAGTTGGATTCATTTTCTGCGGGGTATGTACTCGTTCATATACATATGTATGTATGTATATATCTAAAAAGAAATGCTTTATTGTTTGAGCCATGTCAAATAACAACTGCTGCCTGCTTCCGTTTGAAATGTCACCACTAGGTGCCTGTCATTTGACAGACGTGTGTTGGCAGTTTTCTGCCAATTGTCATTGCATACATTCGTACATATTTTTGGACGAGTTTTCTTCTGCTTGGTTCCTTTCACTTTTAATTAACTTAATCTAAAAGTGAGCAAGCTCGCAAGATTTCTTTTTTGCATTTGATAAATAAGTCATTAACTAATTTACATTTATGTAACTACAATTTATATTGTATATATGTACAATTACTACACATTAAGAAATTCTACATTTCTTTACTTTCTGATATTATGCAGACTCTGTTTTGGTGGTTGGTTGGTTAGTGGATTTGGCGAGTGTAACAACTCCAATATGCGCAAATACGGCACCTATGACCGACTAGTTATTGGTACGTACTACCACCTGTTTGGACCCATGTTTCACTGCTAATCCGATCAACTTCAAATTTGTATCCGAGTAAGCAATAAGAAGCATCTGCTTTTCGGTTTCGGTTGGTCTAATCTAACTCAGAGCTTGCCTATAAACCTCGTAATGGACAAGCGAATTACTTCAAATTGGGCAGCTACAAGGGTGGCCCTCTATTGCGTCTTCTGCGTCCAAATACTTAAGTTATTTGGGCTGCCCTTATACAGCATCGGAAAAGGGCACGCTCGGGTCACCATGGGCCCGCTGTGATGCCATATTAGAGACTATTTACGTTCCTCCTATTAACCTTGAAATAATACCAATTCGTTGCTCTGATGAAGCTCACAAAATTATAGATACTGGCTTAATCCCGTTCGGTCAGATATATCTTGCTTTCTTGCAAGAGGCTCTAAGGACCATATCACATATGCCCATTCAATAAAGTTATTTTCCAGCCAGAGTTTTCAAGACAATGAGATTCTTTTTCTGGCCAATTCATCTGCAACGCAATTGCCCGGTTTGTTGTTATGGCCTGCCACCAATTCAACATGTGCGACTTATCTCCATGCCAGCTCATTTATTTTGCGTCTAGATTCCTTGACATTATTCGGTATGAATTTGTCACAACTAAGAGAGTCGATCAGTTATCTCGCAGCTTCATTGGTTGCTGTTTGATCAGCTTGAAAAACGTAGCAGAGTTCCGGTAGACAAAAACTAAGGTTGAGTGAGAGTTTCTGCGAATAAACCATTCCTCCTACCTTCGGTTCTAACTTTGAGCTATCAGTGTAGATGGCTGCAGAACCAGAGTACAAGAGCAGGACTAAGTCAGCCTCCCATTCGCCCCTTGAGCGGATCTTTGTTTTTAAATGTGCAGTACAGGCGCCAAAGACTGATGGGAGATCTCCCAGAACTCTAGAACTCTGAAAGACCAATGACTCTATATGAGCCACGAATTTAATTTAATTGCATTACACCTTGCCTTTAGTTTACCATATATGTACGTCCAGAGTTTTTGTCGGCATTGAAGAAAAAGCCTCCGTTATTATCATACACGCTACCCTATGAACCTTTGATAGCTTGTTTTTATTTATCGCTGGACGACCACCCAACTGGGATGCCGTGCAGCTACTTTGTACATCCAGTTAAAAATGTAAAGCTTCAAGCCACATTTTTCCCCTATTACAGATTTACCGGCGCACAGTGGTTTAGCCCCATACATTGTTTGGAGAAAATTAGAAGGAGTAAGCGTAGGGCTTTAATTTTTCGTATGTAACCTCTAAGGACATACATCAAGAAAAATACGAAAATGGGTGTGATTGGTTTATTTTAAAGCATACCTCACATACAAACCTAACCTCAAAAACGCCTGATGAATGAAGGACTCCGAAACTTCGTCCATATATTCACAATAATGGAGTAAGTATTTAGTAAATATAGAAAAAATTTGCAAAAGCGAAACTCTATATATGTGTGTATATAAAAATGGTGCCTCTAAGGTTAAAATCAGAAAAATTTTATTTTTAGGCGAAATACCTCAAATAAGGTACACTTTAACTATTTTCAATCATTTATTTCATAATTAATACTAATAGTCAACACTTCATTATCCATTCGATTTTTTTTTCATTCCCATTTAACCAGTCTTTGTTCTTGGAAAAAAGTATTTTTGAAGTGAAACTTCTCAGGCGGCGGTATCGCAAAAATGGAGAGTGAAATTTTTAAAACTGAAAATGTCACATCAGTAAGAACGTGCGTGTGTACGTGTGTTAAGCTAGCTATCGCGTTGCTATCGCCCGCACTATGGCGCAATCTTTTTTTCTATGATACTTACTAAATACTAGTGCTGGGTAATTGAATAACTAACAATCAGCGAGGTTTGTGTAGTGAATAAATAACCACAAGGGATGGAACATTAAATTTTCAAATTGTGCCCAATTCGCGGAGACATTTTACCTTAAATGTTCCATACTCTGCTGTCTTTGTCTTTGGTATAATTTCAGGCTCAATTGACTGCCCTTACCTTCTCATGAAAATTCGTTTTAATGTTCCCTCACGTATTCTTCGTTGAAATGAATTGTTTTTTGTGTGTGTTGCTAAAACTATCTATGGGATGAATGCTCCTTTGAGGAGAGCGCTATCTCAGTTTAATACTTATTCTTCTTCCTTAGACTTTGATTTTTCTTATTCTTCGGGTTATTTTAAGAATTTACTCATAAGACACTTGTCATAAGTAATGTTTTCCATTATTTTTAGTTATCTTATGCATAAATAGTATGTATACTCTTCATATAGTCTGTAAGCATCTTGTTTGTTGATTGAATAAATGAAATGAAATGAAATAAATGTTCCTAAAAAATAAATATGGTTGTTAATATGTATATATTTAGTTGAAAAAATCAACGGATAACCTCTCCCTTCGATATCATACCAAGTTTTAGACTCACATCACGCAAATCTGGCTACAAAAAGACAGAATATTTTCGAACAGTGCGAGAGAAAACTATTTTAGAAAATGTGAATCACTTTCCCCCGAGTTCTTGGATCTGACGTTTTAAAAAGAAATATTCTCTGTCTATCAGGCGCAATCAACTACAGTTACGTTACTTTGACCACCCTTTTGTATAATTTATATGCCCCTTCACAAAGAAAGGCTATTGGACAAGTGACCCATACCAGAAAATGCGCTGAAATTTCAATGAAAATAAGAAAAGATTTCCTGAAAGTTTATTTTGCTACGTTCCAAATGGACCTAAAATGGTGCGCTTGTACCGAATATACTTTCAAATTAAAGATACAAATTCCGCGAATTGTGAACACTTAGAAAATTAATGTTCTATCCCTGGTGGTTATTTATTCAATACACATACCAGGAAATCAAAAATACACATAGAACACAGGGTTGCATAGAGAGTCAGACACAAATTGATTGCCAATTAAGTATTAATTGGCAATTAATAATTTCAAATTTTGTATGGTAAATTGGGTAACAATTAAGGCTTTAATTGCTGAAAAGGATCTTAATTGCCAATTAGGTACCTGTTTGAACATAGTCTTGCGCTACCAAAATGTTTGTTTACATTGCGTGGGATTGGTACAATAAAAATTTCTTTATTGTTAAGTTCTGTTCAAATAAAAGCAAAATACAATACTGCAAAATAATAATAATAATTATATTTATGCAAATTTTTGTATTATACATTTTTTTAAAGATTCTCACTTATTCTTAATTTTTCCGAATTTTTAAGAAGTTTCACTTCTATCACGTGTACGGTGCCACACGCGTGTTTTTTCACTTTCGATGTAGCATGCCATTTTCTGTTAAAAGTAGGCAAAAAAGATTTACTTACTCAAGACCTCTTTCGATAAACTTCTGCACTTCACGATTACTTGCAATTGTAATTTCAGCTAACTCTGAATTAGGAATGTTAAAATTTGCGACATTTTCTAAATTCAGTGTTACTTTCTGAAACAGACAATAAAAGGTGAAATAAAAAATAATAACCTATCCTTTTATACTCTACGTCTTTAACAGTTAATTACCTTCATTATTTATGATTTGTAATGCTTGCACTATTTTCGAATACAAATAGGTTTGTTAGTTAAATCTCTATTTACAAAAAAAATATTGCAGAAAATTGCAGCTGGAATAGATTACATATTAATCATAACTACTGTAGAAGTAATTAGTGCTACATCACAAGAAATCGGTGGGATTAGAAAAAAATATGAAGTCCATTGAATTAAGAAATTCGCGGCAAAAAATACTAATTTCTTCAAATGAAATATTTATGCATACTGGACGGAAAATCAAGTCATGTAATGACATTTTCAATAACTAGACATATGCCTCTTATGATAAACAATAAATGTTCTGTTAAGGTGATGTTCGTTTCAGAGTTCTGTCACTTGAAACAAGTATGTATTTTTAAAATTTTGTAAGTAGGTATTCAGACCCATGACTTTACTGGCTTAGTTTTCAAACCTAAAATTATATTTGCTGCCAAACCTTGTAAAACCAGGTCACCCAAGGGGTGTAGTATTAGTAATAAGTATAAAAAACGACAAAATGTGACCTTCACCAATATAATTTTTTCCGCCGCTATGCGGCGTACATGGAAGTTATAGCCTTCCTTCTACGCTCTTCTACAGGTGATCCCTCTGTCCAGCACAACGCCGTCCAAAAAAGAAAGTTGTAGCCGGTCTCTGCAATCCTGCCAGGTAGCTTTCCTGGTAGAATTCTTAAATTTCTTCAGCGATGCCTTGCAGGAAGACCAAGAACCATTACGCTTTGCCGCATTAAAAAATGCCTGCTTTACTGCCTTAGAGAGGCGAATTCTTTGGTCCAAGTGTGGCTTCCTCTGTCCTTTCGGAAGTACCCCTTGCATAAATTTATTAGGGAAAGGTCTGGATGCTCTCTCAGCCAAGAGCTTTAATCGCCACCTGGCTGTCCGAGAAAATAAGAATATGCTTGTGCTAGTTCGTTCCATGAACTAAAATACTTAAGGCCTGGTGTTAGTAGAAGGAACGCGTTTAGAAAGCGGCCAATCTGAAACTCTATCAGGAATGCAAAAGATTCAAGCTTAGCAGCCAAAAGCGTGGATGTCAATTAATTCTCTTTTAACAATTTTTAAGTTTCCTTCGAAAATGTTCACTTTAATAGGTTATAACATTTGTGATTGTTCACACACCGATAATTGCTTCCTTATGTAATTTTGAATTGTGCGATAAATTTTCAAGTGTTTACAATGCCGCGACCCAGAAGATCTACTCTTTCACAACGAACTCGTGGTCCCAGCCGATATGCTATTCGAGTTTGAACGAATTCAATTTATGATTCGTCTTGCATTCACCATGACGACCAACAAATCACAAGACCAATCCTTGAGTGTTTGTGGCTTGAACCAAGAAAATTTATGTTTCTCTTGCGGTCAATTATGCGCAACATGAAAAATGTCGTATATCACAATATGCTTCAACGAACGGCTACAACCCATCCAGCAATTTTGATTTTAATATATTTATTGAACTTAATTCATAATGTGTATCCATTTTATGATAATAAAGAATTTAATTTAATTTGGCTACTAATTTAACACAATATTTGTTGATTTGGAGGCGGTACGAGGTTCGCTGGGTCAGATAGTATTTGTATAGTTTTAGCATGCATACATACATAAATACACAATTATAACACGCCAAGTAGTTATGCGACCGACAGGAAATAACAAACTCTCACTACAATTAAACATTTACATACATAACCTCAAGCATACATATATACAGGGTTACGGGTAAGGTCGACATAGATACTTAAAGGACATTACTATTCAGGTAATTTCTGATTAGTTTGGTTATATGACACCATTTCCAAAAATTAACCGTTTTCGAGATATTTTATTTTAAAGACTATTTAAAAAAAATTTTTTTTTCTTGTACGCCCACTTTTTTTAAATTTTTTTTTTTTTAGTTAAAGGGTATGTCAATTAATAAAAATTAGCAATCAGAACGAAAAATTACACTGAAGATGGCACAACACCGAAACCGGGTTGTCTCCAAACCAAAATTGACAAGGGATGACGGAAAATCGTTCCACATTACATTATCAATAAAACT
>JAPVRG010300678.1:5292-21895 GCA_029783565.1 Rhagoletis cerasi
GAGGGACCTACAGTTTTATGCCGACTCCGAACGGCGATTGTATTTTTGTGAGAAGCTTTTTCATGGCAGAAGTACCCTCGGAGGTTTGCCATTGCCTGCCGAGGGGTGACCGCTGTTAAGAAAAAACCTTTTTTCTAAACTTTTTTGCGACGTTGACCAGGGCTTGAACCCAGGCCTGCGGAGTGAAAGCGCGCACTGCTTACCACTACACCACAGCGGCCACATAGTCTCAAATTTAGTGACTTTAGATGAGACTGACTTACTGAATTTCAGCATAAGCTTCTTTATTAATACTTAATATGTGCGCATTAAGTTGATATTTTTTTCTGCTGAGAAGAATACATGGTGCCGTTCTGTCCTTCTATTCCAAGGTAGTCAACGGTCTTATACACTCACCTGAGATTCTGGAACAATTGGAAAAAAAAAATATACTTCGGAATCTTTGCACTGAAACAAATATTGCTGCTAGTAAATCTGGTAGCATGATTTTGATAAGATGTCATAAACTTATTAAAAGTCAAATGGTGAGCAACAACAACGAATGTCAGCAAATGGAACTACCTTCTATTTTTGTATCATGGAAACAAATAAATATTAGCATCAAATAGCAACAGCTTTTCCAGTAATAAACATAAAATGGTAAATTTCGGGGAATACCCGCTCTTATTTCTGGTAAATTTTTGTGTTTTTTGTCAATTTGTGCTTGCCGTTACTTTTAAAATTTTGTTTATTATTTATAGGCTTTCGATTGGTTCACTATTTAGAGTACTCCATGTAAATATTTCGGTGTTCACTATAATGGGGTTCACTGTATCCAGACACGACTGTATTCGAAAAATTACAGTAAAAATAAAGAACTTACAAACTTTTTTAAACATCGCTAGCTTAGAGTGTAAAGTTGCTATGTCCATTTTAACAAATTTTACAGGAGAGGAAAAACTTCGTATAGCCATTTTCTTCAAGTATTTTGCAAAACTTTGAATACAACGTCGTGCGAGTTCGAAGAAGACACAACTCCATACGCATGAGAAGGAATCTGTGTTGATTAAAGATTTCGTATGTTATTGATCTTTTTTTAATTTTCTGTGCCGCTTCTGTACTTTGGCCTTTTGGCACATTGGCCTTTCATTGAATATAAACGGGAAGAAATTATTTTTAATTTCTTTTGCATCCTATATGAAAGTATGATTCTCCAAAAAAAAGTGGACTTACCTACATATTTTCCAATACATCTCTTTGGGTTTTAGGTTGACGGCAGAGTGTTTGCTAGAAGCGATGCTATGCTGCAAAATACATGCGAAGCAACAATAATTTAACATAAAAGAGTCTGGTAAGTTTGCGGAGGAGCAATGAACTCACACCCCACCCACATATCCCTTTCCTCTAAATCCCGTCTCTTGGCATTAAACACAATGGGCAATACTGACTGAGTGCTTGGAAAAAAACACTCTGCAGTCACTCTTAGTGCGAACTAGTAGAATATTTAGAGAAACACACAATTCTTTGAAATTGTCAATTACAGCTTTTTCAAATCATAACAACAATGTGTAAATAAGTTTCCCTTTGAATCAAAATTTGCAACAAAAACAAGCCAACTAGTTCACAAGTCAGCCGACTGCGCGCAAAGTGTCGAGTACGCTCAAAAGTACGGAAAAAGTCACAGCTGAGTGTACTTTTCCATCACTGATACATGTATGCATGCAAACATACATGTGTACATATGTATGTAAGTTGTAATCAATGTTCGAAGTGCGTAGCGAAGCTGGCACCAGCAACATTACAAAACTCCATCAGTGATAATAACTGTAGGCCAGTGTTAAGGCCCACGCTGTTAAGAAAAACTTCGTTTACTAGACGCAGCTTCATTGGCTTGCGCAATATTCAAAAGTCCGTGGGCTAACCCATCTACATATGTACATGCACACATACCACATACCGTATACCAATACAAATGCAGTAGCTGCTCACAGAATTATAACCACTTTTGGGGTAGTTCCAAGTTCGTTTTACTCCAAAGAAAGAGTATTATTTTACGTTTATATAGGATTTTATAAAATTTTTTTAAATTTTAAGCGAAATTCAATTAAATGCACTTACATGCAGGGAGAATGTCCTTTCTTTTTTTTCTCAAAACCAAAGTCGCTTATAAATAAGCACCGGAGGTTCTCAGAATATTTAGTTCATATTACTGGAAGATTCTTATTTCTGAGTGTTCTTATTTGTCAGCTGCAACTGTGTGCGATTTGTTTTTAACCGTTGTTCGTTTATTCGGCATCGTTCGTCTATTGCCTTCGTCACGTATACGCACAGTGTTCCTGCATTTTGCATTGCTTATGGCGCCGCTGCTAGCACCGCTGCTAAGATGCCCCGCGCTGTTGCTTCAGCTGTTAACCTGTTGCTGGAACTGTTATTTATCTACAATGCCATAGAAAATGTAGTAAATGGCACACACACTTCTTCATCAACCGTGTGTGTGATAGCGGTGAAGGTGCTGCTGCTGCGGCCGCTGCTGCCGCTGCTGTAGTTGTCATTTCTAATATGCGCCGTTTTAGCCTTTGATAGCTGCGAAGAGGAATTGACTACGTTCAGATTTCCCTATAAAAGCCCATGTTTGTTCACATTTTTGCACAAAGTTTGCAAAGGTGAATTTAAAAAGAATAACGGTCGCTTCAGTGGCAGCTAGTCGAAAGAGTAAAAATACGTGTACGCGGAAAGTTTAGAAACAAAAAATTTAATTGAAAATGTTTCACTGAAAGTGATTTTTTCTGCACTAATTTATAAATAAGATTTAGATTGGAAAAAATGTGGCGTACAAGCATTTTTACAATTGTTTATATTTGTTTAGTATTTTCGCCGGATGCTGAAGGTAAATACTCGTAAATAAAAAGCCTAAGAATAAATAACTGTGAAAAAATTACATAAACATCGTTCTCAATGTGAAATTATGCATGCAAGCTACATAAATGTTTTTCATTGCTTGGATTTTTGAACTTCTTTGCGCAATGATTCAGTTCCGTTCGAACTCAATGTGGCTATAAACGAAACTTTGGTCTAAAAATTATTTAAGCTTCTTTATAGTCGCATAGCTTATTTGAGCTAGAAGTGTATCTACCGAATTACCTAGAAGTATTAATTAATATGTAATTGGTATAATTGAAGGAACACATAATGAACTTCATAGGTTTAACATTGCATAAACAAAGACTTAGCTTATTTTGGGAAGAAGTACTTGAAAGTAGTGGTTTTCTCCGGTGAAAAATTGCTCCAATGTATTTAATAATTATTTTGGCGGTTTCTGAAAGGATGAACATTGTTTGATTCCAGTCCATTATAGCGAAGAGGGCTTAGTTGTCTAAATCGTGATTTCGTAAAAAAAAAAAAATTCGAAAAATTTGCACAAAAGGTACAAGGACATCTTTTTAACATTTGTCGTATATTCTCGGCCCTTCTTCTTGGATATACGAGCAAAATAACACACCAATTCGTACCACAGGAGCTATAAAAACGAGGATAACATAGCAAAGCCTTTATTTTTGCAGCATCTATATACATACATATACAGGATGTCCAAGAAGTATCACGAAAAACTTGAGGTAGGTAGGTGGGGGGTGAGCTCCCTGATGCGCAACAATTTTTCCGGTAAAAGTGTTACTGTTTTTGAAATTTTTAAATTTTGTCTGAATTTAAAAAATCGGACCTTTTTATGTATTTTCTTTAAAAGCGTGTAAATTAAAAAAAGAATAAAAAAAATTAAAAAATAAAAATTAAAAAATTAAAAATTTGTGCATAAAGTTAAAGAACATACATGAAAAGGTCCGATGTTCTTCAATTCAAACAAATTTTTAAATTTCAAGAACGGTGACACTTTTACCTTCTCATCAAGTTTGTCGTGATACTTCTTGGCAATATGTCCAATAATACGTGAAGGGAGTTTTTGTCCAGGCCATCAGATGCGCACCGTTCGTTCGATTTAGGTGTCAAATTAAAGTGCTTGGTCTGTAGATCAGCAATGAGGTTTTACTTTTTCGAAAAGAATTGCCATCTTTTGAAAAATGAAATGCCAATTATTTAAAAAAATATATCAATATGGGTATCAGTCGAAATAATTTTGAAAAAGCTTTATTTCTTAACTTGAATTAAGGTATTTAGGTAATTGAAAAAGAGGTTTAAAAGGGTTTCAGTTTGAAACAAATTTTGAAGAGGGTTGCCACCTGTGTTAAAAGTCGAATTAAGTTAAATTATACACAAGTTATATGAAATATGTTAGCATAACTGTCAAACGAAAGAGTTTTAAGTATTCTTTAGTTGAAACAATTAGATTATTTATTTTATGTTTAAAGAGGGTTGCCACCCGCTTAAAAAATCAAATACAAATTATGTAATAATAATAATAATAATGCTATATTTCTAAGCTATATTTATGAAGGTTGCCACATGTTTAAAACAATCAAATTCAACTTAATGCATCAGTTAATTGAAATACGTACCACAATGTCAGATGAAAGAGATTTAAGAAGATTTTATTTTGAAAATACTTTTGAAGAGGGTTGTCACCTCTTTGAAAAGCCGAATTTAGTTAACATACGTCGGCGTAAACCTGTAGGTCCCTGCTCTTTGCGGGACAAGGTATACACAAGTTAAATATGTAAAATTTTAAAATATGATTGTCAAACGAAAGAGTTTTACGAAATATTTAGTTTTACAAATATTTTTGAATAGGATTGCCATTTATTCGAAAAGTCATAACTATCTAACTATGTATATATTATACACGAGTACACATTTTCTGAAGGTCATCTGATCTGCAACGTTCTTTCGAATTTCAAGAATGAGATGTCAAATTAAAGAGCTCTGCCTTTGGATGTGCCATAAGGTTTTATTTTGTTAAGTAAAAATTTTTTAAGCGGTACAGGCTGACTTAATATTTGTTTAATTAAAAAATCGACACCATGCGAGACCTCTCTTCACTCAGAAACGGAGGGATGAGATGGATTTAGATGAAATTTGACACGCGGATCGCTTATAACTGTGACTAGCGTTTGGAATATTTTTTAGGTTTTTTAAGAGGGTTACCACCTGTTTAGAAAATTTAATTTCAAGTTTGGCGTTTTAACGCCATGCGGATCTACTAGTTTACCCTATTTACCGGAGCTAATTTTAATAGAAAATATTTGAAACAAGCCGTTTTGCCGTTTACGAGTCAGATAATTCATTTGATGGTTAGTAATTTCTCATTCCGGCAATAAAAGTGGTAAAGGGCGGGATATCCTTGAATTTTCGAATCCTGAAGGAAAAAAGGGCCCTTTCAAGTGTATCGGGTGTACCTTGCAAGTTCATCAATACACATGGCATATTCACACAATATCAAATTTGAAGTATGATTTGAAATATTTTGTAAGATATTTGGGTTTCTACATAGTAGCTGTCCAAGAGAGAGAACTGTCGAGATCAATTCTACTTTGTTTAATAGGTTTTGATCAATTCCTAACTGACAGCTGGTGGTTTTCAAGAAGGCTGCTCTAAAAGAAAACATTATGGGTCACCGGTGTAAAACTATGGCCCCTATTATGGTTCACAACTCAACTCAGTTGAGTTGTGTCTGAGACAACTCACCTCAACTATTTATTGGTATTGCCGTTCACAACTGTTTTCAGTTGAGCGTATCCAACTAGATTATTTGAAAAAGTCGGCAATTCGATACAAATTTTGATATTTTACTAATATATTATATTAATTATACTATTATAACAATTCAAAGCAAAAAAAACGGAGATCAGGTACGAATAATGAACCCGAGGATACTGGTGCCAGACAACTGAAAGACAACTATCTTTTCAGAGTTGAGTTGAGTTGTATTCCACAATACAAATTTACAACTTACAACTCAACTATCTTCAAAGTTGTGCATCATAATAGGGTCCTATATTTATAAACTTCGATATTTAATTACAAAATAAAATTATGAGAAATATTTATCGTATTTTAAATGTTATCCAGCTGTTAGACAACAGAATAGATTTATTACGCCTGCGCGCCATCTGGTTCTGTTTCTGGCAAGCGCATTTTACTCCTTCCAGGTTAACCTCTCAATCGACTGTTTTTCTCCACGTTTCGCGAGGTCTACAAAGTCAAGAAAACTAACATACTCAATATCACTAATCAGGCAAATAGGTTAAAAGTAAAATAAAGCGCATTTTCGTTCACTTTCGGGATGACGTCATTCAGCCTGCTGGACGAGGGTTTCGCCACAAGCCGCATCGAACCAAGATTCTTCAACATTTCGTTCATTTGCGCTAACTGCCTCGTACGATGTCAAAATCGATATCATTATCAGGATAAGAAAGGCAGAAATATTTGAACCCAGCGTCGGAAAATTCAGTTTCAACAAAGAAATATCCGACAATGTACTGAAGCTGATCGATTTCGCTGTGGCCAGGAATATGATAGTCTGCAGCACTAGGTTCAAGCTTAAAATAATACATTGAGCTGCATGGTTGTCTCCAGATCGGCAAACGGGGAACTAAATGGATGCCGTTGTGATGTCATGCTTCCAGTGTTTCAGACGTACGTACACTCCAAGCGCCAAACATCGACTCGGTTCAGTGGAAATATTTGAATGTGAAGGCATTGAGATGTTGAGTAATTTCTCGGCTAAAAAAAAACAACAAAGCTTCAGGTGCTAACAGCTTGCCAGCATGGCTGTGCAAATACGGAAACGAGAAGTTGACAAGGTGAAGGGATCAACTCTTTTATTTATTTATTTATTTATTGATTTAGCCAACGAAATACAATGTAGAAATCTTACAGGCTAAGTAGAAAAGAGACTAAAGCTAAGTAATCATAATGGATAAATAAACCATAAAACGATCATTACTTATAAAATAGATTTAACACTTCCATGAAGCGATTTTTTGAAAAAGAAAAATCGATCTCAACATATCTGGAGATCCTATTGAACTCAGTCAAGGCGCTATTAAGTGGTGAATTTTTAGAATATAGAGTTCTAAAAACGCCAACAAAGAAGATTTCAGTGTGTCGAAGATGCCTGGTAGGAATGTTGAAGGGAATTCTTCCAAGGAGAACAGGACAGTCAACAATCCCAGTGACTACATCAAAAACGAAGGACAGAGACATAATTGTTCTCCTATTCTGTAGCGATTTTAGGTTAATCAAAAGACATCTGGATTCATAGGCAGGCACAGGGTCTGTAAAACGTAGGCTTCGAAGCGCAAAACGTAAAAATACCTTTTGAATACGCTCAATCCTTGTGATATGGCATTCAAAGTAAGGAGACCAAATAAAGGACGCGTAATCGAGCCTAGAATGAACAAACGCCAGAATATGGCTGGAAGAATGCCAAGGTTTAAGGTTGAGGGTAAACAATTGGACTTTCACCGGAATTGGGAAGAACCTCTCCAAGTCGTTTGATACCAAATGGGGTTTTGGACAGAGGGGAGAAGGTAATAAGAGCTGCAGTACTAAGTCATTCGGGAATAGTTCTTTATATGAGCGTAAAATTACTGACGTATGCCGAGTAAGAGCCGCAACGATTGTTCAGCAAAGCTATTTAGTCTGGAGGTGAACGAAGAAATGACGAAGTATCTCTTGTCATCAAACGATCAGTCAGCGTGTAATTTTTGTTTTGCTCCACTTTTCAGTTGCCTAACGAACTCAAAGAGTTCTTCTTTGCTTGATATCCAGGCTGGCATTATAGATATACAAAGTCCTTCACTAATTCATAGTAATAGCTGCCAATAGTGTCACCAATAGGCAAACCTCTTTGGCCTCCTCCTCTCAGCTGGAAAATGTTGCGTTGACAGTCCAAATGTTGAGATCAAGTATGCCAAATAACAGGGCAGGGCGTATTGCACTTTTTAAGCATTACGACAGTAATACGCATTGTTTAAAACATCGTTTGGCCCTTAACGGCGTGGAAAAGCTACTGTTTGTGCTGTCAGATGCGGCTCTTAAATCGCCAGAAAACCACCCGAACTTTTTGACGGTTTGTTTTACTAAGACCTTCTCAAGGTAATGCCCAATTAGTTGGTTAATGAAGAACTTTAGTTTTTCACACAGTTCGTCTATAGGACTTTACAAGCAATGTGAATAGGGCTTATCCAGCCGTATTTGGCGCAAAAATTCGGATCTCTCTGCTTGTGGATTGAATTCGGCATGAGTAACACAGTGCGGCGCCGCGCCAATGCGCCGATACCGAGTGTGGAGTTACTAGCACAGCTCTGCAACGAAATGGCGCTAGCAACACCGGAACAGTGACAACACTATTAACAAATGGGATGAAGGAATACAACAATAGCGCATATTTTGTTGTTGCTTAAAATATATAGCACCTTATAAAAACTGCACGAGGACGCGAAATTTGAATGGAAATGTACTTAAACGACCGTGGAAATCGCATTTATTTTAAAAGCGCTCGCGGGAAACAAACATGAAAATGTCCCAATTTGGGAGTAAATGTCCTGTCTCCCTGAAATAGCGCAATTGTGCCAACACACTGTGATGATTCCGGCCGTGACGCTGGCGCCAGTGTGTCAACGCCAACAAATTCGCGCCATTATCCATCACTAAATTGGATACAGAATGGTGGGGCTGCCATGTTATATATGCATTGAGACCAAACGACTGGTACAACCGCACTACAACCTCTGAACGGCTGTTGTTTTTGAGCCACATTATTGCTGTTCTCATCTATTTAGTTTTGGTCGAGCGGCGGCACGTGAGAATTGTTCCTAAACATTCGCTATTCAAAAGCAATGAGAAGTGTTCCTTTCATGCCTCAAGTTTATGTACTCTGGAAGTCTTTTACCAGATTTCCCTCTTCGTCTCTGCAAGAACTAGCCCCGGCTTTGAAAACATTGTTGTCTTATTTTCTGTTAGAATTTTGGCGCCGCATTATTGCCTGCCAGAATCTCAAACTCTTCAAGATATCTTTATCCCTTCCTCTCTAAGTATTAATATGTATGTACATACATACATACCTACTCATATAGTAATTTACTTGATTATGTGTGTAATTCATTGCGACTATGCGTACAAATATTCGCTGGATATTTCGAGTATGATCATTCTCTCTATTAGAATATCGGAAGTTGCACTTTCAACAACAATTGCCCTGTACACGTATAGATACCATTTTTATAATTTTCTATACTTAATTTACAACCGGGATATACGTAATGAGGTTGTCTATTTTCTATTTTCTATTTTCTATTATAACTATCCTCTATTGGTTATGCAGCGACGGTTATTGGCGTAATTCCCAAAACACTGAGTGAGGTAGGGTCGGTATTTAGAACAGACAAATCGACTGAAACCCGCCGTACACCACTTTTTTTATTTAGTTTTGTTGTTTGTTTTTATTGGCTAAAGAGTTTCTGCCAATATTTATATAACTACATAACCAAAACAACAACAACTGACACACATCATAGTACAATCGCGCACACCAAATGCTAACTACACGTAAATATGTATGTATGTTCAAGAGCATGTATGTATGTATGATAGTTTAATTGCCGTCGTAAATTAATCCCTTCTGGAAAACAACCACTACTATCTAAAAAATACAAAAAAAAAAAATGCATTCGGAAACAAGTGTAAAACTCCATACATATAAATACCCTGCAGTCAAAAGTCAAACTAGTCAATATACATAATAGTTCATGAACTGGTATGAGCTAAAGCGATGGGCTACCAGTTCGACAATTTCGAACAACTTATGCGATCAGCGACATCTGCATTTGAAATGCGAAAGCCAAAACAAAACGCAAATAATTGCTTTTCACAAAAGTTTCGGCTGTGGCGTCGCGTGAAGACTACTGCTTCTGGTTCTGAGATCGCAGGTTCGAGTCCGATTGGAGGTGGTAAGACTTTTCAAATTAAATCAATTAAATTAATGTGAATTATTCAAATTTAAATATGTAAAATTAAAAATACGTGAATTTAATTTCATTTAGAAATAAACCTGAACACTTTATTATCATCATAATTAAATTAAAAAATATTTTTTTTTTTTTAAAGAAAATTTTAAAACTATAATAAAAAACATGATTTAAAAAAAATTTAATAAAAAAAATTTCACTGCACCAGGATTTGAACCTCGGATCTCTGGAATCGAGCAGTAGTGCTTTTCTCACTCAGCCATTGCGACTATTGGAGCGGCGCGATCAAAATGGCATAGTTATTCCTTTCACGGGGGATGAATCGGCAGACTATCCGGTTAACTGGTATGATGCTACTAGTATTTCTACTGGTATGGAACTGATGCAGGAGCGGACAATTGACATCTCCTATGACATCGCCATGTTAAAAATACCAGTCGCTAACACTGAAAAAGTATGCAACGTGAACTAGTTGGGCTGAAACGCAAACTGGTAGCATTCTAGCCCTGCAAAAAATTGTGCGACTAATCTCTAAAGAGAGGTGTCCCGGATTAGTCTCAATCGGGTGCAATTGGGCATCAATTAGTCACAAGTAGTCTCAAAGGGGTATTATTGTAGATCAATTAGTCTCGACTCATCCCTTACGGGTATAATTGGAGATGAGTGAGTCCCCAACTCATCTCGTCGTCTGGGTAAAAGATTGTCGTAAGCGCATAGGAAACGTGAATAACATACGACAATCTTTTACCCAGGCGACGATCAAACGGGCACAATTATCGAATGAATGATATGTAGGCACTTAGTCAATGAATTTTCATGTGCGGCGTTGGCATGTAGAGAGAGTATACGCTTAGCAATCCAGCGGTTCGAATCGCAGCTGGCGCAATTTTTATTTTTATTTTTTAAAAGCGACTAGTCGCTTTTTATACCCGTTCGGGTATAAAAGGGAACAATTGGTCTCTTCATAGGACATGCTCGAACAAAAGGGAACAGTTCAGTCCATACAAAGGGATGCAAAGTGGCATTAGTCGCATGTTCCTTTGCGACTCATCCCGGACACATCCCGGACTCATCGCATTTTTTGCAGGGAGTTTACAACTGGTAGCTTTCCCTGCAGGGTAGGTACATTAATATACATATATACACATGTATATGTGAACTGCTCAAGGTGTCACTTATCGTCTGCCAGCAAAGGTAAGCGTCACTGTACCCTAGTAACGTCAACAACTGCTACGCCACAGTTCGTCGGAATTCACGCCTACATACGCCAAAAGGAAAAGCATAAAATGCAGTCTAATCCATAAACACCAGTCTGCATAACTAGAGTAACGTTTTTGTAATAATTGGCCTATCCTCCGCTAGTTTTCCACGCTTGTTGTGGTTGGCAGATCAAAGTACAGGTGCGCTTTTTTCGGCCATCAAGCAACATACCAAAATAAACGGCGGTGGATAGTCGTCATGCGTGTCTATTTCCCCTAGTTTGCGTTTTTTCATATTTAATATCATTTGTGTCTTCACATTGAGGTGTTATCAGTTAGTAAATCCTATATCGGTAGAGGAGGTGCTATCTAAATATAAGATTGATTGAATTCAATTAAAGAAAATAAAAAGGAAGACTAAAATTACATATTAGTGAACTTGCTGCTGAGACTGGTGGTGGTACATAGTATGTGAATGAATTGCATTGCACCTGGCTTGGATACTTTTAAAAACGTTTTCAATAAAATAGCATTTTATTCAATAAGTTATTTTCTTTTTTTGCTCATTTGGCAGCTATACCCACCCGTTACTCATACCGAGCAGAGGGGGTCCCTTAGAACGTGGCCCTTTTATTGTATTCTTCCCTGAACTTGATTTCCTTTTCTGCTTATGGGTGCCGAGGTTCGGCATTTGACAAATGTCATGTAAAAATGTTATGGGTATGTATCAAGAGCCTGGATAGTGGTCAGTTAAGTAGGCTAATAAACTCGCGTATGAGAGCAGTGGAACCACGTTTCCCGCTCATTACGTACGATCGAACAGTGGATCAGCAGTGCTCTAAGCCTCTTAATTGAGTTTTCCGAGAGTATGATTTTTTGAGTTATTTGTGTGAAAATAGGAAGAAAATCTAAATTGTTGATTTCAATAAAAATTTGATATTTTTAACTCGAGTATCCTTATAAAAAATGAGCTCAAAGTTTAAAAAAAAATTTATCAGCAAAAATTACGTTTTCAAAAGGAGTTTTTTGTAACTTCATTCCTTGTTTATGCTATTGGTAACATATATGTATTATATATATTTGGAAATGTTGTGACCTGCACTTTTGAAAAATTAGAAATTAAATTAAGAATTAAAAAAAAAACATTTAAAACTCCAAAAGATTTTCTTCTTATATTTGATTAGAGTTCTAACTGGTAGTGCTGTATGCTGCTGTCGAGTTATATATCCCCTTAGAATCTGCGAAGTATCAAATTTAAGGTGAATTGAAAATTTTTGCCCGAATTCGCTTGCCTTGCATCCAGCCCTATGTTTGTGGCATACGGTGGGATTATAAAAACAAAATTTTATTACATTTTATGATTTTAAAAAATGTTATTGTTTAAAAATTTTGTTAATTTGGATTCGCTAGAAAAAATTAAATAAAAATTTAGAAATCGGCTTTCAAAAACCCGGTTTTTGTTAAATGAAAATATAACCGGTAATCGGTACAAAAATATGTTGTTTTCTTATTTTTGAGTAGAAACATCGGTTTTCAAAAAACCGGTTTCTGTAATAAGTAATCATGAACCGGTAAAAAAAAATAAGAAAGGTTCAATTTGAAATTTACACTTAAGTAGACATAAAGAAATTACTTTTGGAAATTTATTGAGAAAATTCAAATTTCTGGAAACGACCGACATTTCCGAAAACCGTCCATTGCTCCAATATTTTTCCCCCTCAAAACTTTTCCTAAAAACAAAAAATTAAAATCCCTTCTACTATTGATACGATGGGAAAGGAAGCGAGACGTATTTTCCGAAATAAAAAGAAGAGAGTCCGATGTCCGGGAGTGCGAAGAAAGGCGTCCAAACTATTTAAGGCAACTACCGCGGGATCAGCTTTCTAAGCATTGAGTATAAGGTCCTATCGAGCATATTGTGTGAAAGACTGAAGCCTACCGTCAACTAAAATGACATTTACTAATACCGCCAGGACTTCCCCGATCCGTTTTATACCATACTAGGTTTCAGACAGGGCGGCTCCCTTTCGTTTGATTTCTTTAACCTGATGTTGGGGAAAATAATAAGAGCCGCTAAACTGAACGGCTGGGGTAAAATTTTTTACAAGAGCGTACAATTGCTGGAGTATGCCGACGACATCGACATTGTCGGTAAAACCTGCGCTACGTACCTTCTTCCTTATAGGAATCAGATAGAGAAACAAAGCGAGTGGGTCTGGTGGCGAATGAAGACAAAACGGAAATAGCCCTTACGAGAGAAAGGTTTTGGAGAAGACTTACGGGCCTTTGCGCGCTGACGATGGCGATGGAAAATTTAACGATGAGCTGCATGAGCTTCCCAACGATATCTTTAGTGCAGCGGATTAAAATACAGCGGCTCCGCTGGCTTGCCCATGTCATACGAAGGGACAGAAACGTTTCAATTCTGAAAGTATACAACGCGGGTGGCGATTTTGGTAACAGACGAAGAGGAAGGCCTGCTCTGCGATAGAAAGACCAGGTGGAGAAGGACTTGGCTTCACTTGGCTTTTCCAATTGGCGTCATTCGGTAGAGAAGAGAATCGACTGGCGAAGAGGGAGGAAGAGTCCAAATAATGAATATAGCAGGGAACGCCTCTTGCAAGGGCAAAGAAATATATATACCTAGTTAGGTAGCTTTTTAGAAGCTGAGGGTACTTCGAAAATTTTGAAAACGGCGCTGGGTAGTATTTCAAAACGGACAAGATCAAATGTCTTGGAGTCTACCCCTACGGTGCTTGTCTTTTTCTACCAAGGTTGGATGGTACCAATGTGAATCGCTTAACCTTGTCGAAAAACTTATTGATTATACTGGACTTTACATTATATCCAACAGTTATCCGGCCGCATATAACTTATAGATAGCGGATTCCTATATGGCTTACCACAAGGGGAGAACGACATGCTCATCTCCTGGAACTAAGGCATGTTGTTACTATGTACACGGACTACTCAAAGATGGAGGAAGGAAGCAGCGCTGGTTTCTATTTGTGAACCTGCAGATTACAAGGAGTCGGAGATATAGCTAAGATAGTTGAAAGCCTTTTGTAAGACAAATGAAAGACAGTAGACAAGATAGTTTGAAAGATCACTTGAGCATGTTCTAAAAGGAGATGAATATCATTTTGCTCACGCTGATCCAACAGTCGCAATGGTGGAGTAAGCAAAGCACTCGCGTGCCATTCGAGATATCCGAGATCGAATCTTTGGCCAGCGGAATTTTTCGTACTCTCTTTTTAGTTTTTTTCCTTTTCACAAGCTTTTATTAAGTTTCACCTGCCTGTATTTGGAATGTATATTACTTACATGAAAAGGAATAACTCCACAAAAATATTTGCCCAATAGGTAGCGAAGGAGTCGAGATATTTGGAAACCTTTATGGCCCGATTTCGTTCATATTTAGTTTTTTTTAGTAATAACTTATAAAAGCTTGTCTTAAAAAAGTTTTTTTTAATTATGCACTTGTTTAATTTAATTTTCTTTAAATTTTTAGACTTTTTTGTTTCAAAAAGAAAAAAATATATCTTTAATTTCAATAAATTTCTATTTTTATTTTTTCCCTTTTTCAATAAATTTTTTTTTCTTTTTAAAGCATCTTGTTTTAATTTTATTTCATTTTTAGAAACTTTTTTTATTTATTTTTTCTTTTGTTTTAATTTAATTTTTTTACTTTTTTAATTAAAATTTTTTTAAATTGTTTTTTATTTTTTAAAAAGTGTTTTAGTGTCGCTTAATTTTTAGCTTACTTAAAACTTTGAATTTTTTTCTTTTGTTTTTTTTTTTCTTTTTTTAATTTAATTTTTAGGTTTTATTGTTTTAAAAAGAAAAATATTCTTTTTAATTTCATTTAATTCTTAGAAACTAAATTGATTTATTTTTTCTTTTGTTTTAATTTAATTTCTTTTTTCTTTTATTAATTTAAATTTATTTTATTTTTAGTTTTTATCGTTTTAAAAAGAAAAATGTATATATTTCTTAAAATTAATTTAATTTTTAGAAAACTTATTTTCTAAAATATTCAACAATTTATTGAGCTTGAGGCCGTTTTTAATGAAAATTCTTGTGGAAAAAACAACAATTTACATTTTGGTAGGAATTATAGCTGCTATTTCGGAGATCACCACATCTCCTCATCAGACTCCTTTTTTTTTCTAAAAGACAAATTCAATAACGCTAAGACCTCCTCGTTAGCAGATCGTTCAATTAGTCTTTCGAAAGACAGGAAATAGCTTTCAAAATAGTTGCTAGAATTGACAATTGTCTTACTAAAGACTTTATTGTAGCATTAAGCGCTGGTTATGCATACTTGGCATACTTGCACTGCTTTGCCATTTTTACATAAGTACGTACGTAGAAATCAAAAATCCACAGACTTTTACATATGCGTTTGGGTAACTGCTTACACGCAAAGCTCATTTAACAGATTTCTAAGTGACAACTATCATGCAGTGCAAAGTATGCATAACTGAGCCATTAGCCTTGATAGCCATGCTGAGTATTACGAGTATTATCGAGCAAGATGCCTAACAATTTCAGCACCTCCGTCGAGGTTATTTCGTTACCGCAAGTACTAATTGTGACCACTCAATCTTTGATGTGAATTGTGGCACATCATTCGCTGCTATACGTAAAACTGGCTGCACATTTCTTATACTGGTATGCTGTCCATGGCATCTCCTTTACTGTGGTGATGTCACGCTTATAGCTCTTAAGGGCATCCACCAGCTGGATAAACAAATTTTCTCTAAGGGATCCACATAGTTCTGATGCAAATCTTAGGTCGTAGTTTCTGCTTCATTATGTATGTATACATATGTCTTTATATAGCTCACACAGCTCGTTGCTCCATCGTCTGCGATACTCGCCGTCGCTACGCGTCGCCAAAGAGGATGGTTCCGGTTGCAGAAGTCCAAGCATGTGGTGAAGGCATTTAATCGCCATTTATCCGGTTCAAGTAGCTCACGACGTGCGGTATTTACACCAAGTATCCTCTGGGTAACAACCGAACACCTATTTGGAAGCGAACTAATGTGAGAAGACTAACTCCCCAGTAATGGCTTGCGCGCTGGGCTTAGGACCCGCCACTTAAAACACCCTGTCGATGAATGGTACGAAATAACTATCGCCTTCTTATATATTAAACTTTTGCCTTAATTACATTTCAGGGCGAATATTCAATGAGAAAAAAGTTACCTTTTATGAACCAGAAAGCTTGGCAAAACAAAAAATTTCTTAACCCTCTGAAGTAAAATAATTTTATATTCATTGGCTTCAACAATAATTAGAGCTCATATTGTTAGGTACAAACCGTGGCAGTACTTATGACACTTTACGAGGGCTATTAAAATCTCAAAGACTTAAGAGCTTTTTAGAGTATTGTCAAACAACTATTAACTAATTCTAATTGGCAATTAAAAGCCAATGCGTGCTTGATGGGCCATGGTATCAGAGGAGCCACTTGCATATACTTTTACATGTTCACATATT
>JAPVRG010300682.1:2021-15754 GCA_029783565.1 Rhagoletis cerasi
CTTGTTGGCAAGACTGATTCTCCGTTGGATTTCAAGGCTGACATTATTATCGGTGTTAATGCTGGTTCCCAAATAAACGAAGTTCTCTACTGTTTCGAAATTATAACTGTCAACAGTAACGTGGGTGCCGAGCCGCGAATGCGCTGACTATTGTTTGATGACAGGAGATACTTCGTCTTGTCCTCGTTTACCACCAGACCCATTCGCTTTGCTTCCTTATCCAACTTGGAAAAGGCAGAACATACCTCGCGTTTTTTGATACCGTTACCTTGTAGGTAATCTAACTTTGGGGATGGTAAACTGCTTCATTCTCTTTTGAAGACACGGTGTTATTGAGGATGCAACTTAAAACTGAATGTGTATAACTAAGTTTGGGATATTATTTAGAGCTTCAGGTGGATATGATCTTTGTATGGTTCTTATCTTATTTTAAGGGACTAGAACGTTCAATTAATGCTTAGTCCTTAGATAGCATGACTTTTTTTTAATTCTCAGCATTTACGCTATTTTTTCTTTGCTAGACATATATATCATAGTTCAAATCGCCTGACTACTTCGAAATTGGGGTTAGGTTATAAACATTCATTTATTTCTCCATTTACTTACATGAGTACATAAATATCATATTAACAATTTCATACAGCTTTGTTTGTCATTCTTACCTGCAATAAGAAAAATAAATGCAATATTAAAAATTGGAATAAAACAGAAACAAAATGAGTTTTTATAATAAAATATATGTAAACCACTAACAAAAGCACATACTGGTAAGTATTAATTTGATTGCATCCGGCTTTGTGAGCACATTTACTTAAATTAGTTGGGTATCTTTGTTGTAAATGTAAAAAAAAAAAATAACAAAAAATAAAAGATGTACATATGAAAAGCGTTGGCTTTTGTTTGGTAATTTAAACTGAGCTTAAAGAAGGACGGTTGTATTAAATTTTCCCCGCATACTATTTTACACGCATATTACGTATGCATTGCTTTCTTTCTTACAATTACCTACTTATACATATTTATATATCTATTCTTATGTGCATACATATATATACAGTCATAAGAAGGTTCAAATTCGTTGTGCCACTTAACTTGCAAGCTCTGCTGCATAATACACTTAACCCCAAACATGTAACTTTTTTCTTTACTTCGCTGAATGCATTTGGAAATTCGGTGCAAC
Organism: Rhagoletis cerasi; assembly: GCA_029783565.1. Classification (NCBI taxonomy): domain Eukaryota; kingdom Metazoa; phylum Arthropoda; class Insecta; order Diptera; family Tephritidae; genus Rhagoletis; species Rhagoletis cerasi. The sequence goes on from JAPVRG010300682.1 coordinate 3,202, forward strand.
GAAGCGTGCGTGCGCTTGCAAGTTGTTGATGCGCGACCGCTTTAGACGCCCCAAATTTATGTACGTTTTATTTTCCCCAAAAAAATTTGTGTTTTCCATTCTGCCATTCACTTGACTATATACTTTATGTTCTAAGTAGTTGCTGGTTAATATGCTTGTTGTTGCTGTATTTTACGAAGCTCAAATTGGTATTGTATGCGTATTTAAAATGCATTTTACTATTAAATTTCAGCGCCACTGCCGTCACTAGTCACCGCGGCAAGTTTGTGGTCGGTCAACAAGTGCTTGTCTCATACATGCTTTGTTGTAGCGGCTTTAAGCTACCTAATTTAGCGGTAGAAAGTGTGAAGCACACGTTTGACTTCCGGCACTTCTGGTGCATACAATACATAACTATTATTTAGTTTTGGTTATATGTATTTTGGTTTGGAGATTCGTTGGAGTTAACTTTTCCGTGGGACTAGTCTCTGGTGAGAGAGTAGATCCCGACAAGTCTTCAGGGCGGGCACAATTTTTTTCGCTTTGGGGTAACCCTATAACTTTTTCCAACTAGTTTTTACTATGTAATTTTCTTAACAGGAAAAGGAAAATCGACTTTTTCTATGCACTTTACACTAAAAAAAAATTAATAAATAAACAAATAAAATTTAAAAAATCAGGCTCGAGCATAATGTAATAAACAAAGTGAACTCAATATATGACATGTTTATTTTTTATACGCTTATATGACAAAGGTTTTGTCATTGCGTTAACCCATTTTAAACTAGCAACATTATAAATTAATTTCAAAATAAAAAAAATTTTGATTTCAATTCAAAAAATAATTTTCTTAGAAATCAAAGAACAAAAAGAAAAAAATCCGTATAAAATGCCAGATACTTCCTATTTATGCAGAAGCACCCACAACAATGAGGTAGGTACATATGTTTCGTGTGAAAACAGATGTTACACAAAGAAGGGAGTGGATGAATGCGTGTGGTGTTAAACTAACTGGATCATCGAAAGTTTGTGCTCTGCACTTCAAATCAAATGAAATCAGTTATGCAAGTATTAATGCCAAGAGAAGACGCCTCGATCCAGACGCAGTACCATCAAAGATGCTATCTGCTATTTCGAAGTATAGTTTATTAAAATAGGCACTCGTGTTGCTGTTTAGTTTACTACGAGCATATCGACTGCTGAGTGGAAGATCGACCTATCTCGGCAGCCAGTTCGAAAACGCCCTATCTCAGAAAACTTTTCAATAACGCCTTATTACAGAATTTGATTGAAGAACGTTCTATCTCAGAAATCGTTTGAATCAAATTCTGCAATAGGGCGTTCTTCAATCAAATTTTGAAATAGTTTTTTGAGATAGGGCGTTTTCGAACTGGCTGCCGAGATAGGTCGATCTTCTACTCAGCAGTCTATATTTAAAGTTATTGGCGTCATGAAATATATGTACATATATACATACCGTTAAAACAATAAAGTCAACTTAAATGCCTCATTATGTTACATAGGTACATACATAGTATTTAACTAGTATTTTTCTGGACAGCGATTTTTGTAAAATCCTATAAAGCGCGCAAGCAATTCATTTTCAAATTAATTAGCTCAAGGTAGAAATACCATGCGACACTAATGGGGGTTTCGTTTCTGCCAAAATATGTCACATTTTGATTGGCCCTGTGATTAAGGACAAAATTTGCAGTGATACCCTTTAACAGGGCTGAGTGTAATATCAAATACATTTTGCGCCGTAGAATGGAAACATTTTTTTGAAGAACGACATCACCATAAGTAAGCTCTATTTGCTGTACCCAACGCAGATTACTTATTCCTCTTCTCTTGCCAACGCAACGACGACCCTTTTCAGGGGTATGGGAATGTTTTCTATACCAACATGACCTTGCAATAAAAGAAGTTTGAATTCGCTAAACAATAACGCATTCGTACATGCATACTATGTATGTAGCTTTTGTTATATACTTCATCGTACCGTACATGAACCAAAGCCGAAAGAGGGTTAATGTAAACAAATATACGAATTGCTTACATTAAGATATTCAAATAAGCGTACGTCATATATTGATTTCACTTTGTTTATTACATTATGGGCTCGAGAAATGTCGTTAAAATCTCATCAGTTTTCGTTAGGAAACAAATATTCAAATCGTATGAAAATTACGACCTGCAAAGAATTTGGAAACATAATTTCCAATTTTTCCTCACTGTGCGCCGAGCGAGCATACATATGTAGATAGTCAGGCGGTAATTAAGGCTCTTCTTTCCTTTAATACAAATTCGATGACCGTCGCAGACTGCATAGTAAGGAGGCCAGCTGCGGCTAAAACCGTTGACCTACATTGGATCCCAGGACACAAGGGTGTTGAAGGCCATGAAATCACTATCGAGCGAGCCAAAGAGGGCGTTCTCTTAGCCGCCTACCTAGCGATGGATATATCAATTCCTTTTCAGTAAATCAAACGATTACGTGGTCTACTAATGTACCGCAAGGCGAGGAAGATTAGATATCTAATCGTATTCTAACGTTGAATTCTAATTGGTTTCTAATGTCTAGTGTTTTTCTAATCATTCTCTAATCGAATTTTAACACAGTTCTTTAACCTGATTTTCGATTCGAGAAACATTCGAGAACTACATTAGAATTCTAATGAAAAATCAAATGTTTATCTAACATTAGAGACTGTGTTTGCTGGGTAGCAGCGCATGCGTTGCAGGTGCAGGAATTGTAACTTTCACGAGAAACTTGTCCAGCTTTCAGCAGGCAAAGGCTCAAATTACTCACATTGCATGGAAGGTGAAAGTATGTAAATAAAAGCTTGTAAAACTTGCAAAAGTTTTTAGAATTCAAACGTAAATATAGTTACTAGTACATAAGTACGTAGTACATACTTCACCCGCACTTATCAAAAATTCTTCACAAAAGCAATTTTTTTCTTTATGCTTTTTATGACTTTGAAGTGGAGCTAAATTAGCTTATCACAAAAAATATCGAACCAAAGAAAAACTATTTATAAATTATGTACTAGTTACATACTAATAAAAAATGTGGGGAAACAATGTGGTTTTGAAGGTTTTTTTTACGTTAGTACAAGTAAGTGTAGTGATAAGGCCTATCAAGCCTATACACATGCATTTATGCAATCGTATAACCTAATGGCAATTCATGTATGAATTTATTTACACATGCATAAATAAAGGGTGGTTAAATTTTAAGGGCCGATGTTGAATGTGAACCACACCTAAACGTCAAGTTTTTTCTGCATTTCATTTGACATTTCTCAATTTCAGACTAACTCAATTTGAACATGGAAAGATACACAATCGAGCAATGTTGGCAAGACATGGCAACAGTGGATGATCAATTTTCGAAGAAAATCATCTTCAGTGATGAGGCACATTTTCACCTCAGTGGATTCGTCAATAAGCAGAATTGTCGCATTTGGGCGAATGATAATCCAAGACATTTGGCCGATATTTTTTTCCATACATAATTGAACCACACCATATTATCATAATAAAGAGAAATTACAATAATTTCCAAAATAATTTGTGTTTTATTCAAAATCAACATCGGCCCTTAAAATTTAACCACCCTTTACAGTGACGGACAAAAATGGTAAAAAAGATGTTTATTTTTAAGTATTCACAATGTTTTTCAAGTACTTTTTTTTTGTTATTATTCTTTAAAAACATTGTCCATGCTTTAACGAAAACAATAAAAATCAAAGCTTCAAAAATTAGGAAAAACTCAACAAATTTACCCTAACTCTTCAGAACATTTTGGGTATACAGTTTTATAGCCCATAAAATTTTAGTCCAATAAAGTGCAAGTTCCAAGCGTTTAAACAATTTTCATATAAACATGAATTTCTTATGAAATGAAATGCGTAAGACCGTTTGCAACGAAATTTCAAAAGATCAACGCCAGTTTTTATAAAATGCACTTGTTATATAAAACATAACCGCACGAGTCGCTTGAAACCTGCACTTTATTAGACTTAAATTTTATGGGTTATAAAACTGTATACCCAAAAATGTTCTGAAGATTCAGATTAAAAAGCTCAAAAATTTGATGAAAATTTTTAAAAAAAATTTGCTAAGTATAGCAAGATAGTTTGTACATGCAGTTAAAAAAAATACATGAAAAGGTAAGATTTTTTTTAGTTAAAAAAAAATTGTAAATATCAATATTTCAAAAACGGTGACACTTTTTCCTGAAAAATTTTGCCATATCAGGTAGCTCAACCCCCACCTACATTGTCTTTAAGTTGTTTGTGATATTTCTTGGACACCCTGTATATAAAAATGGATCGTGGTTTGTTCGGATGCTTAAAACTCGATAACGGCTTAACTGATTTGAATAATTAATTTTTTTGATTTTAAAAAAATTTTATTTTTAAAAAGAAAAAAATTTAAGGAGTTGCCACCTGTGTGAAAATTCCAGTTTAAGTAGGTATATTGATAAAACAAAGTAAATATTACAATATGGGTGCCAAAAGAAAGAGGTTTAAGAAGGCTTGCAGTGGAATGTATTTTTGAGGGTTGCCACCTGTTTGGAAAAATTTTATTGAATAAAATTCATTAGATAAATCAAATTAAATTAAATTTTACAATATGGGTATCAAACTAAAGAAGATTGATATTGGAGGGTTGCCACCTATTTGAAAAATTTAATTCAAATAAAGTGATGATAAATGAAATCTTACAATTTGGGTATCAAGCTAAAGAGGTTTTAGAAAGCTTACTACCGAAAATATTTTTGAGGAGCGCTGCCACCCATTTGAAAGTTTTAATTCAATTAAATTGGTAAGAAAGGTATTTGAGAAATCTTTGATTTAGAAATATTTTTCATCATGGTTGTTACCTGTTCAAATAGTAAAAACCACGAATATTGAAATTAAATAAAAACTTACAGGCTTGGTAACAAACGAAAAATGTTTGAGAAAACTTTATTAAAGTAGTTTTTTCAAAGGCTACTACCTATCCAAAAGCCGTACATTAAAAAATTTTAAAATTATAATTTGACCGTCAAAATCAGATTTCTGATTTTCTCCTCAAATTTAACCGTAATTTTATAATCGTTATTTTTTGATTTTTATTTTTTATTAATTTCTGATCGTTATTTTTGTTTTTTATTTTTTTCGATCATATTATAACCATTTTTTTTTATATTTAATTTTTTAAGCCATATACGATTTAAATCGGCTATAAAAACGCAGATTCCATCATAACAGTTAAAAATTATCGACAAAAAACCAAGTCTTTAAAAGAGATTAATTTTGATCGAAAAAAATCACAAAATAACGTTTAAATTTTACCGAAAAAAAATTCAAATTTATAAATTGTTCTTGATAAACAAAAATAAAAATACAACGGTTCGGCAATGATTTAAAAATACAAAACTTGGTATTGAACGGTTATTTTCGGTCCCTGGATTTAAATGAAGAAAGAATTTACAACATATGTAGGTACATATGTATTATCAAACGTAGTGTTGATTCAGAAATGTTTCGAATATGTTGCCACTGACTTTAAAGTGTAGGTATGTTTAACAAAAGTGGCAAATACCCGGCGTGCTTCGTTGCTTTTGTATTGTTAGTTCCTCTCACTACTTTCAATTAACAAATTACAAACAAATTTGTTTTCAGATTTTTATGGAAGATAAATATTGAAATTTTTTTGCGCACAGCATCGAGCAAAACAAATGCATTTGTATTTAATTAATAAATACAACTTTGAAGAAAGTGGACGATAAATAGACTTGAGTTAAAATATTGTATATTAAATTTCCATGAGAAATTCGAGACTTTGCCTATTTTCTAAATAATACTTCAAAACAATATTAACTAACACAAAAATTCATAGAAAATAAGCAAGACTTTAAATGCTATATACATAAAAATATAAATAAAAATACGAAAATTTTTATGAAAATCTCATTTTATAAAGCTCCTTAAATCATTTAATTTTTTATGAATACAGCCATAAGAGTTTTGCTAGTCACATATAAAAATAAAATTTTTAGCTACACATTAACATGTCAAGAAAATAAATAAAATTGAGAACATCAGCGTTTTTATAAAAAAAAACGAATAGCGCGACCTCTAAAAAAACTTTGTTTACAAATTAATAAGAAAATACGTGTCTCTTTTTTATGGCAAATAACAATATTTTGAGGTAGCGTTTATGAATTAAAAAAAATTTCGAACCACTCTAATGTGTATGCATATATACACACAAATATACAGAATTAAAAATTACATACAATCCAAATATCAGAAAAATTACTTTTTAATAATACCTAATTAAAAGCATACGATTTCATTGAATGAAGAAGTCTTCAGTATGTAGCTTCAGCTACAAAGCAATGCCAAGTTCAGAGTTGGAAATAATAAGTGCATATGTATGTAGTAGTGTAATAACGTTATGGGAAGTTGTTGTAACGCTTTGAATAATTACGCTTATTGCATGCTGCGTTTCCGACGTATCTAACATCGTCTTCCGAAGAATACCTTGGATTTTGGATAAGTAGGTTTGTGTGCACTATAATGCTTTGTCACTCTGCAGCTCGAGATATATTTACATACATACATATATACAAAAGCGGTCACATTTGAATGTGGATAGAATTAGTCAACCCAAAAAAGAAAATGTTTTTTTTTTATTTTACATTTGTTTTTGATTTCTGGAGCATGTTAGGTAATAAATAGTGGTAGGAAATTTGTTTTTACCTTGCACCGGTGATGCACAGTAAAGTTTTTTTGAAGACAAGAAGACATTTAAAAGCAACACGTCATAAATAAAACTGGCTGCTCAAAATCGACCCACTGTACCAAAACTTGTAAACAGTTATTTAGTAGCAACACAATTCTGTGGTGGGATAACATCCACCAGATCTTAGTAAAGTTAAGCCTAACATCGCCTACATTAGCGACGGACACTCATTACATATTTGTATGCAACACACGGCACGACATGCACAAAACAACATGCGACACGCATCGCTTGTGGCAGTTACTACCGCCGCCACTTTGGGCTTGCAGCTACATAGCTTACATGCATATTCATTACGTTGTTACCACTTTCTGGTTACAAATTTCGGCTTTGTTTCGGAAATGAATGTGGAACAGAAAGAAAGAGGAGGCGGTGCTGGCGAGTGAGCTAATTGGAGTGAATATTCTCGTAAGCGTAACAAAGCAGCGTAAAGCAGAAAAAAGGTAGAAAGCTGTTGTTGTTTTTTGTATTTTTTTTTTGTTCTCGTGCGATAAGCAACTCTTTGAAATCTTCGTCGGGCGGGAAGGCAACTTTTGTTGCCACCGGTTTTGACTTTTTTCGACTTTTTTTCGATTGCATGCGGTGAGCTCCGTCAACTGCAACGATTTTATGCCATGTTGCATGCGCCTTAGTTGACATCGTAATTAACGGTAGTTTGTGTATGACGCTTGTAGTAGTCTGAGAAATTCATTCAGTGCTTGGTTTGTTTCTGCTTCGTACCCAACCCCCTCCCAACAGTGCGATGAAGTTGGCGTGTTGTGTACGTCATTGTTGCAATCGGCAGTGTTGCCGCTTTTCAGTTTTTTTCTACCGAAATAGGTAGAATTTTTGACTTTTACTTGATTAGTAGTTTGAAATTAATTTTGGCAATGAGCATAAGAAGCAAAAATTATCTCAGACTCAGTTATCTAATTAAAAAAAAAAGAGTGTAAAAGTTACTTAACTCGAAAGGGGCTTTCCAATAGCCTGGTATAGCTGAATACTTCGCTCAGCGCAGGCTAGACCTTCGAAATTGGTAAGGCATCTTGGTATTTTTTGTTTTCCTCTATTCAAGGTTGAGTTCGCCAGAGCATAGCTAGTTTAATAGAAGTCTTCTTTGACTTAGAAGCCAATTTCTCTTCTCGTTGGCCTAGTATCAGGGTCCTGCATCAATTCGCCCTAAGCCAGAGCTTGTACGATGCCAGCGGGTGGAGCCTCATCTCGAGAAGAGTTTACAGTCGATAAGCAGAACATTGCAAGTCCGTCCGCTATCCATATGCTTAAAATTTGTTGGGCAGGTATCTAGAATTTCGGAATGGCCAAATCTAGGGTCCTTCCGTTTATTCAATGCATTTAGCCGGACTTTATTACTGCTCGCCTCTAATCTATCATTACAGTCAGTAGGGCGAAGGTGTATCGGCGATTGAATCGGCGTGGAGGGTAGCCGCTCCAGTTATAAGCATACAGTCCGTTCTCTGTACCTTGGCTCTTTCCTAGTTCTTTCTTCGGACTTCCGTTCCCAGAAACGCTTTCTGTCACTCAGCGAAGGGCGATGGAACTTGGGTTGTTTGTTTTCATTTTATTTTTGAAGAGAGCCCAAATATTTTCCGCTGGATTGGCGTTGAGTCCGCGCTCCTCAGATCCCACAATATCTACTTAAAGCATTTGTATAAGATCGCCTAAAACCTGTGGGTGTTTACACACTACAGCTAGAGCTAGGCCATCCGCGGGTACTATGGCTTGACCGACCGTGGCCAGTAAAGGCAGCAACGAATTTTCTTCGTCAGGTTCCATTAGAGCGGGAAGAGAACCTCTCTATGCGGTGTGCCCGGTGATTGAATGCCTCCGCTATCCCCGATGATATTGTACATATATTTAGCTCTTTTACCAAGAAGGAATATAGGCAAGGTTATGACAAGTCTTGTAAATAGTGGTAAATAGAGATCATAAAAAGTTGGATGCCTCTTGCAATGTGGCGGGAAAGATAATATATTTGAACGGTTTGAAGCACTACATTTTTATGCCATTGATCAACTAATGATGTCATCCGATACCACTGCAAGATTGGATGCAGTTCCTACTCAGTTAAGTGCTGTAGTGCACCCTAGCGACTAAGACCAAAGGAAAGCAATGAAATATTGAGGTGGATTAAAGATGCCAGAAATTAAGTTTTGGCGAGTTTACGTCTCTTTTGGTAGGAGATTTGATGGAGATTACCTTTGCTGAGTGGCAACCCTAGTGATCGGCTCTGTGCCGCCACTCTATTGACTTAATTGTGGCTTCCCTAAACTGTCGCTGCTTTGGTTTTAACCCTTGTAACCGATGTACAATTCATGAGACTTCCAATGCAGCAAAGCTTTGACATTTTACTAGTAGCCGTTTTTGGCGAAAAAATCCAGAACTTTTGATATTCACTTTGGTATATTTTACGGCAACAAAAAAGTATTTCTTTTCTTGCGCACTTTTTTGCCAACTCCAGCTTCATCGGCATAAAAGTGCACTTCAAAGTGGCACAAGCAGGCGGGAAGCGTAATTAAATTCATGGTTTGCATAGCCAATTGGGGTGCAGAGAAGCTGCTTTTTGCCAACTCTCCATACCACTTGTTGTTTTTCCTTATGTTGTTTTAGCTTTAACCCTTTAAGAGGTTGCGTTGCGAAAACGAAGCAGTTATGCGGATCCCCAAATACACGAAGGAAAGAGTATGGAAATAAAAATTGTCAGTAGGCTTAACGTGACTAAGGCCATAGCGAATTGCACCATATGCTCGGCGCTTGCACTTGATATGCAAAACGCTCGTTATTGAAGATATGCCCGCGTGCAGCAGGCTACAATAACCAAGCAATAAAAGTAACAATGTCTTTAATTGTTTGTGCTCCCTTTCAATTTGTGTGACAAGAAAATTTCACCCTCTTTTTACATACATATATCTGTACTCATGTGACATTTCTTTCAATTTCATTTTACTTCATGCGACTCTTCTGTCGCGCATTTGGCCGCGCTCGTGCATGCAATTTTTTCTCGCTCTTTTTTATTGACTTGATTGTTGCTATTTTACGTACACTTGACTTTTCAAGTGCACACTGAAGGCTCTTATGAAGGATATTTAAGCCTTTTTATTTGTTTTGTTTATTATTCGTTCATAAAACTTTGTTTGTTCGAGTATTATGCGCATATTTTGGCTGTCTTTTGTTTACAAATTTCTTCTTTTAAAATTACCGTCTTTTTGAGGTTTGAGTTGTGCTTAAATTTTGTTAGGAAGTTTCTCGCTTTTACTCACTCTGTTTTTAATTTGAAGCACACGTGACATTTGCTCATACATACTCGTACATACAAGCATCCCTGCGTATGTTTATTCATATTTTCATAAGCATTTTAATGCTTTTGACTCACTTGGCATTTCTATTCAATTGCATGCTAATGAAGTAGCTACACTTGATCAGATCTCTCTCTCTCTGCGCATTCAAAATCCACTTAACGAAATAGAATTGAAGCAGTTTTGAAGTGTCATTCGGTAGTACTTCGTTGAGACTTTTTTGTATGAATGAAACGTATTTTCTTTAGAATATGAGAAGAAACAGTTTGTTGAATTAGGAAGCAATTCGTTGTTTAGTTAAATATTTGTTTATTGTCCTTACTGTCGTCAGTCTTATCCTGAAAAATACGACATGGGACACTGGGTGGGAAGTAATCTTTAGCTCAAATGGTTCTCAGTGAGCCTTTCATAGATCAGCCGAAGTTATACAGAAAGGTAGGTGGAGGTGGATGGTCACTATCATACCGAGCATTCATTTTAATAAAAAAAACGCAATGTTAATGAAAAGCTCCGAACAAAACACGAAAAATTAAAAAAAAAATCAAAAATGTACAGGAATTTCCCGTAAAACCCGCCAAATTTATTTAAAACAAATCAGTAGAAATTTTCGAAAAATCCCAAAACTCGAGAAACCGGAAAAATCACGAATCGTCTCAATATTTTTATCACTTTCTAAAGACCAAAAGCAAAATTGACTGGTTATTCCGATTCCTGGTGTTTAGATCGGCGTCTTGCAAAAGCTGGCCAGTTTAAGAGGAACTATTCAGATGATTCTATACCGTCGTCCACCGAGCAACGCCAACAATAAGGAACCCGTATTATATTTAGTCTCACCGAGTGTAGTCTATTTGGACAGCATGCTATCAGTGCAACCATTCGAGTTGAGTGTTGCGGCTTCGTTAACCTAAGAAGTTCCATTGCCCGCCTCCGGTCCACCTTCGATCAGAAAGACGGTGTAGTAGAAAAGTCCGCTTGCAGTCAAAGGTCATCTCACTTCCTTTTTTCGGGGATACCGACTTGAGTGCGGCTTTCCTTGCCAGCCGTAACACTCAGGGCTGGATATATGATATTCTACTAAATCTTCTATCCACAGACCTTTACGATATCTAAGTGTCAGGTTAGCTGCAACGCATACAGGTTAAATGCGCTCCTGTCAGGAGAGACCTCAGGTTCAGCCACTCGAAAATTCTGGACACTACTCCACCAAATATACGCGGTCTGGATTACACCAGTCCATTATTCTGCTTTGAAAATAAGTTACCAACTAGACTTCCAGAGAGCAGCGAATGGGAAGACAGTGCAGACCTGGATCCAAGGTCTACCGCCATTTTTACCGATGCATAAAAGCTGAACAGTTAGGTGGGTATGAAGTGGGATCCACTGGCAAGAGCTCTCACTCAACATCAGTACAAGGCTTCCTGACCATTGCAGCGCCTTCCAGGTCGAAGTAACAGCCATGAAGAAAGCCGCCCGCTGGCTAAGCGCTTCCTCAAACTTTACAGAGTCGACACCATTTACTCTAACCGCCAGCTGCCATTAGATCGCTACAGTGCATCAGGTGGTAACCTTAGGATGGGGACTAACTTACGCTCAGTTTAATCTTCACGCAATGCAGGAATCTCTCCATCATCTTGTAAACAACGTCTTTGATGAACATTCTCGGAACTGCCAAACGAACCCCACATTTTGGGCTACTAAGCAGATTTGGCTAAGTATGGATGAGAAAAGGTCTAGCGATCGGGTAAGCTTACACATGATTTTTTCGCAGCTGCAGGAACGAGAAAAAGGTGGAGTGCCGAAAATAAATCTTGTTGACTGTTATACAGAAGAAATTGCGCAACACCGTCGGCAAAAAACATCCCAAAAATTAACGGTAACCTTTAGCGACTTGAAACTTTTTCTAAAAATTCTTAAAAAAAAGTTTGAAATTCTGATGACAATATTTTGAAATTTGATTAATTTTTGTGAAATTTGTGTGAAATTTGTGTAAGCTTTCGAAACTTTTATTTATTTTATGGATCGAACTATATTTTAAATGAAAATTATTAAAAATAAATAAATAAACATAAGCTGCAAGCAATATCATTTTGAATTTCGACCCTATTATTTTGAACATAATTATATGTACATACATATGACCATAATGCTTATAAATTAAGGCAATACAAATCTAAAAATATTTATGTATAATCTATTAAAAAAATTTTGATTGCTATTGCACGCGTATTCCATTATCGCATCTAGACTTCGTAATGATCTCAACATAGCCTTACCCTGTAGGGAAAATCTCTAGTTCTGAACTGGTTCGCTTCTAGTACATTTAGAACCACTACTAGTTCGCGATAAATCTCTTTTGCATGTAAACAACTGGTGAATTTAACACGGCGATGTCATAGGAAATGGAAATTGCCACCGCTGCATTACCATTTCCACAGTTTAGAACTAGTTCGCTTTGGACCTCTTTTTCTACACTACGA
>JAPVRG010300742.1:0-13692 GCA_029783565.1 Rhagoletis cerasi
CCGGGGCATTGTGGTGTCCCGGGAAATGAGGAAGCGGACGAATGTGCTAGAAAGGGATCTGAGATGGGGCTCGGGGAAGCGATACAGATAGTGAAACCTCCCCTACGGTTTTTGTCTTCAGAAGTCGAGAGACTGACTAGGGCAGCTACCAACAGTAGGTGGAAAAATCTGCACACCTGCAGAGTATCGCGCTCGCTCTGGCCACGGCTCCATGAACGAAGAACAAGGAGTTTACTAAGGCTTTCAAAGCCAAATGTTAGGCTTCTCACAGGAATACTAACGGGACATTAGACCATTGGCCACCTGTCTGCCAGGTTCGGAGCCCCCATAACGAAGCAATTGTGAAAGAGTAAAAAACATTAAACATTGTTCAAACAAAAATTAGCTTTGAACAAATTTGTAGATGGGCTCTATGTTTATAAGTACTAGAGGAAAGATATAGTAAAATAATCAGGACGAGAGCTGAGTCGATTTAGCCAAGTCCGTCTGCATATCCCTCCGTATGTCTGTTTGTGAACTCAGCTAGTCCATCAGCTGTAGAGATATCCGACTGAAATTTCTTTGTAATTAATTATTCATTTGTCAAAATTTACAAGTTCGGAACACTTCACTCCACCACTCTCATATAACTGATTTCCCGATATGAAATGTTGCGTTATAATTCACACTCATCAGTATCGCACGGTTCTACGACCAAGTCGATAACGACAGGATTTGGTCTTAGTCAACGAGGACTCCAAATTGACGTGGATGAGGGAAGTCCTAGAGGATGAAGACCCCACATATCAATCTTCAACACTCTCAAGCAGCACCAGCAAAACTTCTTTGCCACTTTCGAGCAATGTGGTGCTTATGCAGTCCTCATTCGGGAATTGTGGTTGAATAGTAACGGGATATTCGGCATTAGGTCATCTAAGTACAAGCTGATGTTTAGAAATATACAAAAATAAATTTCTTTGTATCCAAATTAAGCATTGAAGACAGTGTAAATGGCTGATATCCGCGTACATATATGTCTCATGACGACGACGTGGAATCACATCCACTACTGCTACGGAAGGCCATAGTCGAGGCGCGGTGTCGGAAGGCGGACATTATTCTTGACACAAACTCAGGTCATTCGTGCCGGTAAACCTCGCACCATAACGTTAGAGGTTAGTCACTTTTTGGTATTATTCTAAGTGAGCACTTGAGTATTTGCTTCAGAGATATTGAACCTACGTTTGTCACTGCGGCCACACACGATAGATTTGACCTTACCCCTTCCTCTATTTCTTAATATCCCGGATGGTTCTTTATGCTCACTCCTGTTAGGACCACCACCCCGAGAAATTCTGTACCGTTGGGATACTTGAAAGATGAGCTGAACAACCGGGTTATGAGCCGAGAGAAATTGATTCGCATATTTTGCGATAGAACTGTCGTAGCGAAGTGGGCAGTGCCTCTGTCCAGCGTGAGGTGGGTTCTTTCATCCTTTCACTGGATCGTCGTCGTCAGCGACATCCTGCAGGAGTTAGAAAGGAGAGGCTATTAGATTATTGCCCATGCTGACGACGTGGCATGTTAACAACTGAACAAATTCCACCTATTTTGTAACAGAAAGTATGAATGCCTATCAGACTCTCCAACAGAAAATGGGAACGCTGTGTATGTATGTATGTATGCACATATGTTCTACGCATGTTCATAAAAGTATTTCAAAAAGATAGCCAAAGTTGGACCAACAAATTTCATGACATTCCTTAAAAAAGTTTACAAAATATACCTTAACATTTCCTTATTGTCCTTATCAACTACCGCTTCGGTTCTCTTCGCTCTGGCAGCAAAATAAAATGAATGCGCTGATGTCTGTATCGATTTTCTGGCAAATAGATTATCTCTAGACAACAACATATTTTTACGCCATCAATTCATTTGCCGCACATTTGAACGCCAGTAAGCTGAGAGTGAGCAGCAAACAAGGCGACATTTCGACGAAGGATTGCATGAAAGAAATTGCTCAACCAAAAAAAAGGAGAAAACGAGCTGCCACACCACCAACCGGCAACAGCTGAAAAAGCGCACACATACAGGAGATGGGGAAAAGGAAAAAATCGTCTGCGATTTTAGGTGGCAAACCCAAGCCAAACGCACTGGCGGCGTGCACCTCTGACCCAAGCAGCGAAAAACACTCACAAGTGAAATATGTAAGTACCTTGCAATCTGTATCTGTGCGCCACATTTAATTGGGAAGTTTATATAATTTAAATGCGATGAGGACGGGGGCAACGGCGGTAGCAGCGACTGGGACAGCGGCGGTGGCGACGGCAAACTTTTACCGTCGCTACATTCAATCTTGGTGAGTTAAATGAGCAACGCTGCGTCTATGGCGAGCGTAAAATACAAAAAGTCACTATTTATTGTGTGATTGCTTCAGAAGCTAAGGGAAGGGCTGGCGCAAATTTTTGTGCGCCGCTCAAAGCGCAAAGGGTGCTAGCTAGAGGTCGTAGCATCAAAATTGATAGCGTAAAGCAAAAATCACACAAAAAATGTAAAATCCACGAATGTATCTTGCGCACTTAACCCGCCACCACGTTTACCATAACGCGCTCCTCCTCCGCTGCTGCCAAACAGCAACCCTTGAGTTGAGCATTTCACTGTCGCATTGAAAGTAAACGATGAGACGAGTAGCAAAAGGTTGCCCCAACACATCAGCGCTGGCAGCTGAAGGAATCCAAATCAACAGAAACCCAAAAAAAAAATAACCAATGCCGCTGCCCAGCCAAAGGAAGAGCGAATGACGAAGAAGAGCGCGCACGACGACGACGAAATACAATATATCCAGAGTGACGAAAAGTGTTGGAAGGACAAACGACGAACAACGCCTGCGATGATGCGCGCTGCGATGCTGTTGACAGAAAACCACCACCAGTGCGCGTGGCTCCAAGCATCATATTGACAAAAGGAATTTAAAATTTGCAATGCAACAACAATCAACTTAGCAGCAGCAGCAGCAAGTAGATAAAGCATCACGAGCGCAACCAACCAAACAGCTCAGCTGTAAAAGTTGGCAAAAACAACAATAAATCCAATAGCAATACAAAGCTAAACATAAAAAAGAACGCAACGCGTTGCGAAAGGTGAGGGCACAGGGAAGGTGGAGGGCAGCCTGAAAATAAACAGTGGTGTAGGAGCCTAGCTGAGAAAGAGCAACAGACCTTATGAAGGAACTTGATAGCTCCACGGGCCACAGAAAGAGAGAGAGCGCGCGCGCGTAAACTAGAAGTAGGAGAGCAAGCAACAAAGCGCAAAAGTAGCACCAAATAGTGTATGGCAAGTGGAGCGCGCTAGGCGCTGAGACAGCAGTGGCAACATACAGGTCATGAGAGTACGCGCAACGCGGCTCTATTACCAAAAAACGCTTCAAATGAAATAATAAATACGGCACAGCATTTCACATACGTTGCTCATTTGCTTTGGCATTCGCATTTCACTTCACATTTCTGTGCGCGTCTCATTTCATTTGTGCTCTACAATTCAATTCATCGCACTGCGGCATGGCGTGCGGCAAGAACTACCAACAACAAAGCGGGCACACACACACGCGCACGATGAAAGCAGCAGCTGACGCGCTAGTATTAGTGGTGGTGGGGGCGCGTTTCCAACCAGCGCTCAGCTAAAGCACCTTAACAACAACACGTAATGAGTTGCAATGCGACGGATGGATGGATGGATGGATAGACAGAGAGACAAAGCATATCAGTGTGGTAGCGCTGAGGCGCACTGAGCGGCAGTTGATGTTGGCGAGAAAAGGAGCGCGCGAAATTTGCTTGAAACTGTCATAAATCTTAGGAGCTGTGATGGAACGCTGACTCGGTGCCGACGAGTAACGAGACGCTGTCGCGCTCGTACAATGGTTGACGAAGACGAACCAGATTTGAAAAAAAGCTAAATGAAAGATGCCTGCAAAGGAGGAGCGCAAATGGTTGGAGGAGTGACGGCAGCGGCTATAAGAGCAAAGATACATGAGCGCATATGAAGCGTGTAAATGCAGGCGTATATACACACGAACAGGAAAGGATATACGTAAGTATACATATGTGTGAATAAAAAAGGGTTGAGTGTAAAACAGCAGGTATCACAGCAAACGCGGCGCTTTGGCTACCCCGACGGCGCGTGCATCAAATTGAAATTATCCGACGCCGAGATGAAAGAATTTCAAAACTTGAGAGCTAAAACACAAAAGTAGAAAAAGCAGAAAAGCTATACAAAAAAACACGTACAAAAATGATGGAAGTTGGAGGAAGCTACAAGCGCTTCAATTAGCTACCGCGCCATTAGTGCAAGCGAGCGCACACGAGACTACGTGCCGTTGGCGCTCTCGCTTCTGCCAATAACGCGTGCAAAAATATGTGCGAAATAAGCAAAATAACAACAATACAATAACAACAGTGTTAAGCCGGCGAACAGACAGACAGCGCGCGCAAGGTTGTGCATTTCGTCAGTGGCATGTCAAAAGTGCAATCGTTTGTAGTGCATGTACATGCGAATATTTGCGACGAGCGCGCGGGCTCTCACTGCACGACCTCATACATATTAAACTACACTCACGTGTGCGCTCACCCCGCGCACAAAATCCGGTTATGTACGAGCACATAGCGCGCTTTGATGGACATGAGGAAATTTGATGAGAAAATTAATTTACTGAGTGACGCATGAGGAGGAGTGTGAGTGAGCAAGCGAGCCCCACTGCAGCGGGGAAATTCGAGCGCGCCATAGAGCGTTAACAACATTTAAGAGCGCGTTACCTGTAAGGTTGAGAGCGCGTATGCTTAGCGCGCATGTGCCAGGCAGCAGAAATTTCTTAACAATTTCTGTTGCTGCTGAGCGCGCGTTATTCTACATGAGCGCGCTCTTTAAATTCCTGCAAAACGCTACACGACGCATACTCTTAATTAGTTGCATGCCCGAGCATGAGCGTAAGCGCTTGCATTTCTTTTTGGCTTTTTACTAGCGTTTGGTGCGCTCCCCCTGAGTACGCGTATCTATGTGTTGTCGGTCACTCGATTGGCATTGCGGTGAGCGATCATGTCAAATGTGTGGAGCTATTAGTGTTCGGCAGGAGCAGTCAGCGACGCACCATTCGTGAGAATAGAGCGCTTTCGATTTTTTTGTTGCTGTGTTGTGTCGTGAAATGCCGTCGTTTTGTTGTCCGTGCTATGCGCGACGTATTTGAAAAGTGATTTGGCTGAAAAAAATAATTGTGCAAATGCCGTCGCTATTGCGAAGCTCAGAAGATAAATTACGGTAATTTGCAAAAATCGCAGTGCAATTGGTTGAGTGTGAAAAATTTTGGAAAAAAATTACTAAGTTGCTGCTGTTTTATTAAATGCCGAACGCGTTGGAAGTGTTTGCGAAAAAAAAACTTAAAAAAAGGCCGGGTAAAAGCTAATTAGGTAATGAAATAAAAATTAGTTTGCAAAATCTTAAATATAAGGCAGAATCCCAAATAAATGAAAGTAGAAATGGAATGAAAATAAAAAAATAATTAGATTAATCTAAATTAATTTAAATCAAATAAATTAAAAAATCTAAATGAGATACATTTAAAAATTAATAAATCTAATAAATATGCAGTGAAATGAGCCGCAGGAATATTATAGAAAACGAAAAGAATTAAAAAAAAAACAATGAAATGGTATGAAGGGAAATGGTATGAAATGAAACATCAGTTAAAATTAAATAAATGGAAATAAGTAGGTATAATGAAATAAATCAAATTAAAATGAAATGAAATGAAATGAAATGAAATGAATTGAAAGGTTATGAATTGAAATGAAAGGAAATGAAATTGAATCTATTGAATGGAATTGAAATCAATCTAAATGAAATCAAATGAGCTGAATGAACTTAAATTAGTTGAACGAATTGTACGAAATGAAATTAGATCAAATAAATGAGATGAGTTAAATTGGAACGAAATGAGCTGAAATGAGATGAACTGAATGTGTAGAATGAAATAAAATTAATTGAAATGGAATGACCTGAACGAATTGATGAATTGATGAAATTAGATTAAGTAAACGAAATGAAATCAGGGACCGAAAATAACCGTTAAATATCATGATTTTTATTTTGCGACCAAAAGATAATCGTTATTGTTTGATTTTTATTTTGTCGACCAAGAATAATAGTTAAATTTGGACTTATATTTTTTCGGTGAAACTTAATCGCTATTTTTTGATTTTTATTTTTTCGATCAAAAAATAATCGTTATTTTGGATTTTTATTTTTTCGATAATTTTTAACCGTTATAACGGAGCCTGATTTTTTATGACCATTTGAAATCTTTTATGATCGAAAAAATAAAAATCAAAAAACTTATTAGATATTATTTTATTGAATAATTGAAAATCAAAAATAGATTAATTAAAATCATAAAATAACGATTAAATTTAATCGGAAAAATAAAAATAATAAAATAAAAATTAAATTTGATCGAAAAAATAGAAATCAAATTTTAACGGTTAAATTATGATTTTTATTATAAGGATCATAACCGCTTCGGTCACTGAATGAAATAAATTGGAATGGAATAAAATTAAAGATAAGCTGAAGTTAAATCGAGCGAGATCAAATGAACTGAATTGAGACTAACTGAAAATAAAAAATGCATGAAAATTGAAAGAAGATGAAGCGAAACAAAAAGAGCTGGTACGAAACGAGAAAGGTGAAATGAATTGGAACGGAATAAGACATGAAATTAAGTCAATGGAATGGAATGTTTTACGCTGGCAGAGAAAACAAAGCTTTCATTAGTTATTTGTTGGTATTGGTTGATATTTCCGACAGGGTGGCCAGATGATTTAGTTTGGAACGAATTTCCGGCATCCCTTGACAAGTTTGGTTTGCAGACAAAGCGGTTTCGGCGTTGTGCCATCTTCAGTGAAATTTTTTTTCAAACTTGACAAGGGATGACGGAAATTCGTTCCAAAGTAAATCATCATTCATTAGTTGTTTATAAAAAATAACTAAAAATTGCATTACCCTTGCACCCACTGGGATTTACTTCCATTTAAGTAATAGACATTCTCAATATGAACCAAATCGGCTTTCCAAATATGTATCTCGACTCCTGCGCCACGTATCGGCGAAACTTTTTGTGGAATTATTCTTTTTCATACAAGTATTATATATTCTTAATATAAACTAAATCGCACCATAGATGCAGGTTTTCGAAATATTACGACCCCGCGCCATCTACCGGCAAATTTTTTGGAGCTATTTCCTTAAATGAAAGCTTGTAAAAATTTAAAATTTTAGTAACAAAAAAATTTAACTTCTTATAAAAGATAAGTTTGTTGAATATAAAACAGAACATTAGAAAATTAGATACTGGTATCATGACTTAAAAATTTTACAAAGTATTTGAAAAAGAATTAGATTTGGAAAGTAACATTTTACTGAAATTGTTTAGAAGAAAAAAAAATAATAATAATAACAATAAAATTTTTATGGAATTCGCTGACTATTCTCAAAAAATATTACAATCTAAGAAGATATTAATTCAGAAAAAAACTTTAGGAAAATATAGCGACATTTATGTAAAAAATTCCATTTTTTTTAAATTCGTATTACATTTTCAAACTATGCTACAAAAAGTCAGCGAAATTGAGATTCCTTTTTGGTAGTTTTTTTTTTTCAAAAAAAAAAAACACTTGTAACGGGGTTCAAACACCTAAGGTAAATTAAGAATTTCTAAATTAAAATTTGTAAGATTTTCAAAAAACGTGCAAAATTAAGATTTTTTATTGAGGCAAAATTTTATTTCAAGAGAGGGGCATTTCGGATTTTGAAATGATTTAAAATATTTAGCAAATTTGAAGTTATCTTGAAGGAATTTTATTTTCTACAAAAACAAGAGAAATTTTTTTTATTAAAATTTGTGCAGAATTTCAAACTAATTTCGCTGACTATTCTCAAACAAAGCTACAATCCAAGAAGTTATTAATTCAAAAAAAAAAAATTAGGAAAAAATAGCGAAATTCGTGTAAAAAATTCAATTTTTTAAATTCGTATCACATTTTCAAACTTTTCTTCAAAACTCAGCGAAATTAAGATTCCTTTTTGGTAATTTAAAACAAAAAAATAACAATTGCAGCATTTTAAAATTGTAAACTTTTAAATAAAACTTATATAAAACTTTGAAAGGGGTTTCATACAGCTAAGCTAAATAAAGAATTTTTAAATTAAAATTTATAAGGCTTTCGAAAAGCGATTTTTACTAAGGCAAAATTTTATTTCAAAAGAAATATTAGGGGCATTTTGGAATTTGAAAGTATAAAAAAAGTTAAGCAAATTTAAAGTAATCTTGAAGGAATTATTATTTCTAAAAAAATGACATATATTTTGTTTTTTTTTTTAATAAAATTTTTGCAGAATTTCAAACTTTTCTCAAAATAAATTAAAAAAATTTAAGGCTTCTGTTTGTTTTTGCAAACATCTTTTAAATAAAAAAATGAGACATTTTAAGTTGAAAAGATTTATACAAATTTTGTATGGATTTTTCAAACTCAAATTTTTCGTACTTAAACTTAAAAAAATTAAAAAGAAATGTAAAATAAATAGGAACAAAATCAATCTCGCAGGTTTATGTATTTATAAAATTTGAAACTATTTAAAAAGTTTAGCAAATTTAAAGTTATCTTAAAGGAATTTTTTTTCTAGAAAAATAAGATATGTATTTTGTTTCTTTTTTTAAATAAAATTTGTGCAGAATTTCAAACTTTTCTCAAAATAAATTAAACAAATTTAAGGCTTTTGTTTGTTTTTGCAAAAATTTATTTAATTAAAAAAATTGAGACATTTTAAGTTAAAAAGTTTTATACAAATTTTGTATGTATTTTTCGAACTCAAATTTTTTGTTTTAAACTTTAAAAAATTAAAAAGAAATGTAAAGTAAAAAAGAACAAAATCAGTCTCTCAGGCTTATGTATTTATAAAAGTAAAAATATATAAAAAATGAAATTAAAAAATTAAGCCATAATAAAATTAAAAAAAAAACAAAAAATAAATAAAACTAAATTACTTTGAATTAATTGACTGTTATTAAATTTATGGCCGCTGTGGTGTAGTGGTAAGCAGTGCGCGCTTCCGCTCCGCAGGCCTGGGTTCACGTCCTGGTCAAAAGCAACATCGCAAAAAAAATTTGGTTTTTTCTTAACAGCGGTCGCCCCTCGGCAGGCAATGGCAAACCTCCGAGGGTATTTCTGCCATGAAAAAGCTTCTCATAAAAATACAATCGCCGTTCGGAGTCGGCGTAAAACTGTAGGTCCCTCCCCTTTGAGTGACAACATCAAGGCGCACGCCACAAATCGGAGGAGAAGCTCGGCCAAACACTAACATATGTGTAAGCGCCAATCTATTATTATTATTATTATTAATTAAATTTATGTTTATCATTTTATTTAATTCAAAAATTTAAAAAAAAAATATAAATTTAGTTCAAAAATAAATGAAATTAAAAGAAACAAAAATTTTAAATCAAACGTTTGAAAAAGTAAAAAAAATTAAAAACTATACAAAAATTAAAATAATTAAGTTTCACATAAAGAAAAAATTAATAAAAAAATATAAGTGAAAAAGTAAAAACAATAAAATGCAAAAAATAACTAAAAATATCTATATGAAGCCAATAATACAAAAAAACATAAAAACATAAACGGCTGCTAACCTCTTGAATGTTCTGCGAAAAATGTCAATCCTCGTGACCTGCACGCCTTCTAATTGAATGCGCGCTGACCTCGCAGCACCAAATATCCACCTTTTTGCGCGCCTAACAACTTTGACAAAAACAAACACAGCTTAACACTGCCTGCTTTGATTAGCGGCAATTCACTGGCGTTATGCTCAATGCGCACTTAGCCGCGCAGCGCTCAAGCAGCAACGCTTGCACGGAAGTAGCTTAGGCGAAAAAGCGACATTCATAACACCAGCCACTAAATGGCAACATCAACAAAAACCCAGTCAAAAGTGCAAATTCATTGCTGGCTAGGCATTTGTTTGATGCGTTTTGTAAGAGTTGTGTTTGTTGTTGCTGCTGCCGCTGCGGTTATATTTTGTTTAAGCAATTCGCTGTAGACAGATACATACATATATATGTATTACTATTTGTATGCATACCCAACCTCACACGCATTGCACGCTAGTAGCGGCAATGATTTCAAGCATCCAACTGGTCTCATTCATAGGAAATTTCCCACAAAAACGAAAAAAAACAGAAAGAGTTTGGCTCTCCGTTTGCGCTCTAGGTCCTCCATTTAAAATGCCACAAACTTTGCAGGCAGCAAATGCTCCACTAAGCGCTCACTTCCCCAGCAAAGGCGCACTAACAAACAAACAAAAAAACGCGCTACTACTATTTCCTTCATCAACTCATTTTACTCGTTTGCTTTTTGGTTTTTTTTGCGCCTTCTGCTTTGCTTGGATCAATCAGTGATTCTCGCTGTTTATTGTTATGCGCTGCTGCTGTCTCCACCGATTCTGAGTGAATCAGTACGACAGTTTTGTTCACACATGCAAACTCCAACCACCAACATTGGGGCGCGCGGCGGATGCGGCAGCTCTGGCGTTGAGGCGTCGTTAAATGAGCAAGCGCGAGTGCTCCACCAACGATGTTGACTGCAACAGTGACGGCTACGGCAATGGCGACAATGACAATCGAATCGGATCCATAACCGGCTGCATTGACGACGACGAATGCGACCGCGACAGCGATGAGCTAAATGAAGTGAGCCACGATTATTTGGCTGCTATCACTCGCACCGCGGCGGCTCTCCATCAAGCATTGTTGATGATGAGAAGACGAAACGACGACCGAAGCATGTACGCGCCACCCAGCGCCGCGCCGCGCTGCATCGCACAGTGCTGCGCGCAACATCACGCACACCACACGCAGTGTAAGCGCAGTCATCGGTGTAGACGGTCGTCGTAGACGATTCGCATCATTCCTCGGCCAAGCGGCGGTAGCAGTAGTAGTGGCAGCAACAGTCGTAACAACACAACCACCACTCTTTTAGTTAGTAGCTGACACAATCAGACAAGTAGAGGCACGGAGCGTAGCGTGAAGACGACGTGACGACATTCGCTGTTCGACTCTCAAACGGGCAACGACACAAAATAGGCAGTAGCGCTTGAACGCGATACGCGGCGGACATTGAAATAATTTTTCGTTGAATCAAAAAAGTTTTAAAAATACACCTATATAAGACTACCAAAAAAAAGGAACAACTGTAAAGTTAAAAAAGCAACTGTATACTCCACGCGCCACTGCCGCGTCAAAGGAAACTCGCAAAGTGTGATAAGAATTTTTAGTAAGGAAAAAAATCCAATTGTTGATTAAGGAAAAAACTCAAACCAATTAGCGAAGCGCCGCTTACGCACATCGCGATCGGCATTTAAAACAGCAGCAACGATTAAAAGTAAAAGAAAAAACTACAAAAACAGCAGCAAAAGTGCAAATTCGTATCTAGTCAAGCGGCACGCGAAGTTAAAGTGAAGAAACAAATTTTAATTTTTTGTTGAATTTTTTTTTATTTTTTCGAAAGAAAAAATACTTGATGACAAACTTCAAGCGCCAACAGCAACAACAAACGCTTATAACTACTACATACACATGTGAATTAAGCAGCATGCGAACACTAAAGACTGATAAATGCAAAACTAACTAAGAAACATGCAAACATTATTTAAAAAAAAATCTAAAAAATAAAAATAAACTAAATATTTACAGAACCGCCGCGCGTTGAGTGCGTTTAAAGCGGTAAGCAGCAACTAGCAGCAGCGCAACGCCCACAAAATCAAGTAATAAAATCAAGCGGCAAAAAAAAAGTAAAAAAAAAACTAACTACAACAAAACTTCAAAACCTGTTCAACAAAGTATACGTAAATGCAACAACAATAATAAAAAAAATTTGAAAAAAATTCAAAGAAAAATTTTTTAAATATTAAAAAAAAATACGAAACAAATTATTTTCGAGTCAAAGCAAAGTATTTGTTTAAAAATAGTGCAAAAGTATTTATGTAAAAATAAAATATTGATAACTTAAAAAAAAAAACAAAAAAAAATTTGCTCATAAAACGCCAAAAAGAGCGTCACTTGCGGGCAAATACATAAAACCATAAATGTAGTACATCAAAAAATTCCTTAAAACAACAAACAAACTTACCCAATGTATACGAATCCATGCAATTAATTAATTTAATTAACTAAAATACAAAAATATTGAAAAATTTACGCTAAGCTAATTCAAATCTACATACATTTACTACAACAAAAAATTAAGTGTTGTAGAAAAAACGAAAAAAAACTATTTTAAATATATCGAAGAAAAAATAATTAAGTAAAATAGAAAACTGCGCAAAATTTAAAGTTTAAAGTATATTAAAAAATATTTCTCAACTTTAAAAAATATACGATAAAAACTAAATATACTACAAAAAAAAAATATTAACTGCAAATAATTTATAAAGCAGATAAAATTTATTGCAAAAACAAATTACAAAAAACACTCCAGAATCAAAAGCGTATACGTTTAAAGTAAAATAAAAAAGTAGCTAAAGCTCAACAAACCCAAAAAAAGTTTAATAGCAATCCAAATACACACGCAACAAAAAAATTTCTAAAACAAAAATATAGACAAAAACAGGCAAAAAAATCCAAACCATTTTCGTGCTAATCAGTGTAGTTTAAAAAGTATTAAAAACCTCCAATTCCGGTAAAAAGACAACTTTTGCCATAACAAAAACAACTACAACAACTAACTCACGAAAATTCTCTTTCAAGCGCCAAATTGTTAAATTTCGTTTATCAAAAATCTGAAAAGAAAACAGAAAGAAGGAAAAATCTTCAATTGGAAAAGTTCAGAAAGTTTGCGAAAAAAACGCATATACAACTTGTCTACTTGATATACCGCCAAAATTCAGCAAAATATAAAAATGTTGCACGAAGCGCTCATGCTTGAGATCTACCGGCAGGCGCTAAATGCTGGGTAAGTTAATCCAATAAAATTTTGTTTCGTTATGTAAATTTAAGCAACTTTATTTACTACTGAAAACTTTTTTTTTCAATTAGAAAAAGTAAATATCAATATTTTTCTAAAATTATAGTTATTATGTTATAAAAATATTTTTGTAATGAGTGGCCTCAACTTCGGTTGAACGTCATCAAGGTTAATGTGCTAAACACTCTCGAAAGCTCCATTATGCTGGATATCAAGATCAAGAGGACCCTGAAGGTAGTGAGTAGGCGATTGTTTAGAAAAATTTGTATTTATTGTCCAAAAAACCCGACAAGAAATTCTCTATGCAATACGCAAAGTACCTGGCTAGTTTTTCTAAATTGAAAATTTTTCGATCTACCTTAATAGTAGATTTTGCCCAGGTTCTGAGCACAGTATACAGTAAACCAGCCATTGACAATATGCTTATTTGAAAATTAATACATGAAGAAATGTGTGTGTATAGGAATTTCTTGTCATTAACCCATAGGCAACGACTGGTGCAAAAGTGCCAAAAATTTTTTGGTGATACAAACCAAATTCATTGACAATAAAATGCTTAATTAAGCAGCATATCCTTAGATATTTTGTATTTAGCAAGCGGCTTAGACCTATTTATTTAATGATTTTGGAGGTGAGTTTAAGTAGTAATTGA